>CABHPH010148264.1:0-45147 GCA_902168325.1 Peromyscus nudipes
TGCAGGACATCTAATAATGTGTGTGGGCCATCTATTTCCAGAAATTGACATTTATTATATGCTAATTTAATATATGCATTCATACATGGATGAACATGCATACATGTACATAGCTGTATGCATGTGATTAAGGCCTGTGAGACTCCAATAAGCTTATATTGATCTTAATAATAACTGAGCTTCCTAGATGACAGTTGTCAGGCCCATCAAAAGCTGTACAAAATCCCTTAGCTTTATTCATTTAGAACACTACAAATAGTTGTTCAAACTGTGAATAATGTCTCCAGATAATTTTGTGATTATTTCTATTTGAAAACCACTGTTAGTAAAATTTATCTGCAGCACAGAATCATCTGGAGTATTTGAAATAAACACATCAGTTGTGCAGATCCCACCCATGGGAATGCTGAGTTAACTTGTGTGAAAAATCCTGTGCAGCCATATTTTGAAGTGTTCTCTAGGTGATATACTCTGAAGCCACAGATTAGAACTCCTGATTTAAAACTTGAAAATTGATATCCATACAGTGCCACTAATTCCTCCTTCTTACACCCAAGTACTTTATCTAGTTTACATTTTCTCTGGATCTGAAGCTCTGACTGAGCATGCTCTACACTAAGAATTATAGCTTCTGGAAGGTTGAAACACCAAACACTAGTGTCTACTGAAGTAAGTCTAGAGACAATGTTCTCATTAGTGCCCATAAAGACAGTGCCAGGGAAGGACATGCTTATAGGAATTGTCAAAGGGAGATAAGTTTATGAAGGAGAACACCAGTAGTGGGAGAGGAGGGAGATAATAGTAACACACACAGACACACACAGACACACAACACACACACAGACACACAGACACACACAGACACACACAGAGACACAGAGACATACAGACACACAGACACAGACACAGACACACAGACACACAGACACACACACACACACACACACACAGACACACAGACACACAGACACACACACACACACGATTTTGACAGGCCCATTTCTGAAAAGGTAAGCCAAAATGATGCTTAGAACAACAACGAACAATGCAGAGCTTTTCAACTTGTCATATAAAAAGGTAAATATCTTCCTACAAACTGACACTTGTTTTGTTCTTCAGTTTACAAACATTTGAAAACCTTGTATAGTTCAATCTAAATTCTCTGATGAAGGAATCCAAGTCCTTACTTTGTGGTTCCTGATTAACCTATGGGTGAATATCTCACTACTATTCTGTATCCATAGTGCTCTGGTATATTTCCTGTTTGTGAAAATTTGCTCCCATGGTCAAAGATCTATCCATACTTCAGACCACTGCAAAGGCATTCCTTCCTACCTATAGCCTCCTGGACTCTCTGTGGAAGTCAATTGTAGAGTGTTGATTTGTGCTCCTGATGAATTTTGTATCCTAAATTATATGGTTTAGATATATGGTTCTACATACAAAGATTCAGTGGCAAACATACTGACAAATTAGTTTTTTTCAAAATGCATGTTGGGAGCTAGCAGAAGAAAAATATAAGTACCAATTTATTTGTTTTTCCTTCTTCCCTATTTCCTTAAATGTTAGCTAATTTTCTTCATCCATGGGTAGTCTCAGTATATAATTTCTCTTTGAACTAGAGCCTGTATCTCAATCTGGTTAACAGAAATGTTATTTGTTAGATCTGTCATAACAGATCTAAAACCTTTGTTCTAACAGAATTCAAGCATTGATGTTTTATTTTTTTATTGCACTTATTAAGAGAGATCCCCTGCCCCGACAGTTCGGGTTCCTAACTCTTTATCATATGAAGGTGGAGGATCTCTGTCTGGCATGTTGTTCTGTAAGGGCACATGAATGTTTCTTAGGTGGTGAATACTATGGAGTCTTTTTTGTTTGTTTCCTTGTTCTGCTTTAACCCTTTAATTGCTGTCTGTCTTGTTGTTGTAGGAATGATGTGGTGGTGGTGCTGAGCCATGGGTTGCATAGCAGAATCTGGCTATTCAATCTAGAAGAACATCTACCTGGTGCTGTCTAAGCAACATCTATGTCATCACATGGAAAGTTATAGAGCTTAGAAAGAAGTCATCCCCCGACCCGAGAACATTTCGTGATGGCGTGAGCTACCATTGCCAAATGTTGTGTCCTTCTTTCCAAACCACTTTAGGTTATTCTTACATCTTGAGGACCACACACAGAGGGTCTCCTTGTCTCTTCCTTTGTTGACTGAACTTGGGAGCCTTCATGGTTTCCTGGAGAACTTTTTTGTGGCTGGAGAGAGATACAGAGAAAAAAGAAAAATACATACCATTAAAATAAGAGAAATAGGTTTTACACACAGGCACGGCTTCTTGTGGTTATATGACATAAAACACCATGTCAGCTTCGCACTCTAAAAAAGGAAATAGGCTTTATTATATAATTCATCTTTAAAATGGGCTTTGCAATTCTTATCTTTGAAATTAAGAACAATAATTTATGTTAAATTTTTGCATTAGTGAAGCCTAATGGATTTTTTTCCCATTGGATATGCTCATTTCTCAAATAATAAGCTTTTATTTAAGGATCTTCATTTCTCAAAAGATAGGAATCTTGCCCTTCTTCTTTGTATTAATCCCCAGTTTGTCTGAGATATAATAAATACATGCTTCATTTTCTCAACCAGACAGAAAATATCTTGTGACATTACAGAAGATACCTAGAGGGTTACGTGCATTCTGTTCCTCTAAAGAACAAGCTGTTTACCTCTGGGAGCTGAAATATCATTATAACATTCATTTCAATAGGAACATGAAGAAAGCAAAAAGTACCCTGACTGAAAGAAATGTACAAGTAACATGAAACTCACTATGGGAAGGTTTATGTTTGTCCACTGGGAAGTGCAGGCATGTGGTTTTTTTTTTTTTGCACATATCATTTAAATATAATGCTGCCTTCATCAGTCTGGAATAGATGTTGGTAGGAGGGATAAATGAAAGTTCATGAATGCTGTTTCCTGAGTTTGAAGCTTTGGTTGCAATGGGCTACAGAGGAAAAATATTTGAAGAGTCTAACTACTGGGTTCCAAGAAGCCCAAAAGTAGGACAGAATCTGAGCAGAGTATAAGAAACCCAGCCAGGATCTTCAGTTATTCTATGTGGTTTTCACATAGATTTCCACAAGTAGCTGCACTCCTTAATAAGAAAGCATTCTCACAAAAATAGTGTTCTCAAAAATTACTGAAAAAATCCTTATTAAACATGGTAAAATGTTTATTGCAAGTGAGACTAATAAAGCTTATAGACTATTAGGAAACCCATAGAATAGCACTCTAGTTCATTTAACAGTTCCCATATTAATTCAACAAGATGCTGAGCTTGGGCTGAAAACAGTAATTAAGTAATTTCTCTTGACATGTAAGTCTAACTTCATTGACATCTAGAAGGAATTGAGAGTTATATTTTTCTTCTGCCTTTACCTTATTTAAAAGACATAAATACACCCTCCCTTTAGTACTTTCTTTTTATGGATGGATATAGTTAAATATTCTTTTTGAGAATTTCATACAATATACTTCGATCTCACTCTTTCTCTTTCCCAACTCCTCACAGATTCCCTGCCCCCATCTACCTAAGCATCCAACATTATGTTCTTTCTTTTCTATAAAAACCTTCTCCTCACCCAAGATCCCCCATTTGTACTTTCTTTCTAAGGAACAGAAAAGATAAAGGGTATGACTGATACCCCTATGCTCGTTCCAGAAGCAATATACTAAAATTTGAATAATACAGAGATTAGCTTGGCCTCTACACAAGGATGACACACAAAGTCATGAAGCATTTCATATTTTTTAAAACCTCTCTTTCAGCATCACTGGTAATGAATTAAGAAGTGTTTGAAGGTGCCATGGAGATCAGATTTGTCCGCCAGGGTGGGAAGAGTGAGGGGATTGCTTATATTGAATTTAAGACAGAAGCTGATGCAGGGAAAATCTATGAAGAAAAGTAGAGGGCAGACATTGGTGACCAATATGTTTTGTTTCACTTTACTACACTGGAGAGAAAGGACAAAGGCAAGAGAGAGCTGGACAGAGTAGCTCTCTTGGAGTGGTGAATCAAAGACTTTGGTTTTACGTAACCTTTCCTATGGTGCAACAGAAGAAACTCTTCAGGAAGTATTTGAGAAAGCAACTTTTTGTCAAAGTGCCCACAACCCAAATGGCAGATTTAAAGGGCATGCATTTATAGAATTCACTTCATTTGAAGATGCTAAAGAATCTATTAACTCCTGGAATAAAATGGAAACCAAGGGCAGAATCATCAGGCTGGCGTCACAAGGAACCAGGCTATTGTGTGTTACAAGAAATCAGCCACCCAAACCTCTGCTTGTCAAAGATCTGTCAGAGGGTACGACTGAAGAGACCCTCAAAGAATCATTTAAGGATTCTGTTTAAGCAAGAATAGTCACTGATCAGGAAACTGGTTCCTCCAAAGAGTTTGGCTTTGTACCATTCTTAAGAAGTAGTCGTTATTCCTTCTTCCCCTTGTCTGCTGTACCAGGAATGGTGTCCTCCCTTTCATTCTATGGTATGGAATGTCATATTCCCCGAGTGATCTAAGATAGAGGCACACACCCAGGGAATTTCACAGTAGCTTCATGACTGATCCAGTCATGAAGAAAGATTAAAAAACAGGCTGTAAACAGTTAGCTATGTGTAAATGTGCAGGCTTTGTCCTGTTCTCTCATAAAAAATCCACTTTTGTAGTAAATGTGCCCTGTCTTCTGGAACACTGGCTTTTTATCTCCCCAAGGTTTGTTCCTGCAGTCTTACCAACACATTTTCTTTACTCTGGCTTATGTCAATATTTGTGACATATAAAACTAGAGAGGTTTGTATAAGAATCTACTCTGAAGAACTGAAAATTCACAATGTGATGCAAGTTCTGAGGTACTAGTTCACAGGAACCAACAGGAAGTAAAGCAAACCCAGGTTCAGAAGCTCAAAAGAGTGGTTTGCAATGGAGCTTTAATTTTAGTGTATTCATTATATCCCCAAATAGGACAGTGCTGACAAACGTTCATGTTTGCTGCATTACATTTTCCCATGTAGATGTTTAATATTTTAAGAAATATTCTGAGATTTGGAGCTGGGTTGGCAAATAAGAAAATCAATTAAATAAAAGGCTTTATTGATTATCTATCCCTCTGTCATCTTTCTAGCCTTTATGTTCTGTCATCTGTCATCTATCTATGAACTATGTCTACCTACCATCTAGATTATATCTATCTTAAATCTGTTTACCACAGATCTATATTATACCACCTACCTCCTATTTATCTATCTAAAATATAGCTAGAACCTGTCTATATCTGTCTATAATCTATGTCATCTATCTGTCATCTATCTCAATCTATTGCCTGTCTATCTTTTATATCTATCTACCTACCTACCTATCTATCTATCTATCTATCTATCTATCTATCTATCTATCTATCTATCTATCTGTCTGTCTGTCTGTCTGTCTGTCTGTCTGTCTGTCTGTCTGTCTGTCTAACCATCCTCCACAGAGTTATGTGTTTGAATACTTAATCTTTAGCTGATGTTTTGGAAAGTTGTAGAACATTTCTGGGAAAAGGCCTGCCAGTCAAAGATAGGGCAGTTTGACCAGACCTTGAGTATATATTTATAGCTTAGTCCTGCTTCTGGTTTCACAATTTCCTTCCGGATCTACTAGGAAATAAAGCTGCCCAGATATACCCTCCTGCCTTGAACTTTGCATACTTTACTGCAATGGGGATCAGCATGAATTGTTGCTCCAATAAGTCCCTCTATCATTAATGAGAAACTAAACTAATATAGAAATTATAATACAAAATACAAAAAAGTTACAAAAGTGAGAATGTTGCCAGGATAAACCTGACCATGTGGTTCATATGCTTTAGAACTGGTTTTCAGAAAGAATGTGGAAGAATTTGGAGTTTCATGCTAGAGAAGCCCCAGAATGAGGAAAGCAGTACTTCATGGACTGGTGAAGGTGAGAGAGACAAGAGAGTTGATAGAAACTTGGGTATAAAGACTTCACTACTGAGTCTTCAGAGGCAAAAAAAAGGACTATTTAGGTCATTGGTGTTAAATTCTGACTACAAGGATCTGTATATAATCTGCTCAATAGTGTCTTAAAAATTCAGTGAAGCTGAATTTAGAAATAATGAACTGCTTGCCTTGCAGAGAATATTTAAAACCACTATAGCACTCAGGCTCTAGCATGGCTTTTGCTATATTATGCTTAGCCAGACTTATAGCAAATATCCAAAGCAAAAACACAATAGTAAGAGGTCTTGAAAAGTGCATTTTAGTAAAGAGAAGAGCACAAATGAATTTAAAGTCATAGCACAGGTATTCATAAATTTACTGTAGAATGGAATGAAATAGGATGCAAAGTGAAACTGTGTACCAGGACAACACAATTGGCATCTATTTTTAAACTTATTACTTTTTTTCAGTTATTTCATTTTTAAGACTCTCTCTCTCTCTATATATATATATATGCATATATATACATATATATATGAGTGTGTGTGTGTGTGTGTGTGTGATAATAATATCATTACCCCATTCTTTTTCCTTCTTCCAAACCTTCCCACATTCTTCTCCTTGTTCATTTTCAAATTCATGGCTGCCTTTTTCATTAACTAGTCCCAACAGATAGATCTACAGTACAACTCTTTCACTTAGGGTTCATAGATCATTGAGGAAGAGGGGGTAGAAGATGGAAAGAACCAGAGGATCAGGCAATTTGCTGTGAGACCTTGTCTCCTAAGAATGCCAGAGCTACACCCATAGAGTCTCACCAATGTGATTGCCTAAATATGAGCTGAACAAAGACAACAATACGCATGTTAAAGGCGGATGGAGAAAGTCCATGAGTCTTCCACCCTATAAAAGAACTTCAGGAGATTAAGAAATGATAAGAGAGGCAGAAATGCTATCTTATTTTCTATTTCATATTATTTTTTTGTTTTCAATACATCCTGACTGCAGATTTCTCTCCTTTCACTCCTTCTAGTTTTCTCCCCACAACTCCCTGCCCCCAGAGCCAGTCTTCTTCCTCTGTTTCCTTTCAGAAAAGAGGAGGCCTCCCAGGGATATCAACTGAACGTGGCATAACAGGATACAATACAACTAGATTCACACCCTCATATCAAGGCAGAGCAAGGCAACCCAGGAAGAGGAAAAGAGTCCCAAGAGTCAGAGACACCCCATCCCCACTCCCACTGTCAGGAGTCCCATATGAATATAAAGCTAATAACCATGACATATATGCAGAAGATCTAGTGCAGACCTGGGCTGGAGAGATGGCTCAGCAGTTAAGAGCACTGGCTGCTCCTTCTGAGGACCCAGGTTCAATTCCGAACACCCACATCAGGCAGATGGCAGGAAATTTGACACTTTCTTCTGGTGTCTGCAGGCACCAGCACTGACTGACATGCACATATCCACACACATATACTTGTAATTAAAAATAAAAAGATTTTAAAAAGGAACCCATTCAGAAATGATATCGTAAGGACAAGATTTATCCCATTAAGTGCTCCAGTGTGTAACACACAAATTCATTTGAAAGAGTTTCTTTTACAAAGAAAAAGCCTGTGAAGATGGAACCTGAAGTTTGCCCTTCTCAAACAAGATTACATAAGGAAATGTTCTCAGTTCACCAGGCAGGCACTCAGAGGCTGCTGTAGTGTTTGTCAAGAAGACCTAGAGTTTGTCTTGAGCTGGTCTCAGAACTTTCAATCATGTACACAAACATGCATTTGACAGAATATAGAATAAAAGTTATGGGGCCATCAAAATTTTCACCAGAGTTCCAGAGAAAAGCAAACAAGGCCAGTCATTGAGAACCAGGTTTGGATTCCCAACGGAGAGCCCATAGGCATTAACTCTGCGGCTGTGAATGTCCAAGGGAGGAATGTTATGTTTTGAATGTGAAATATCCTCTACAGGTTTATATGTTTGGGCACTTGATCCCCAGCTGGTGACACTGATTTCAGAGATTTTTGAGAACAGAGGATGCAAAGCTTAGCTAGCTCTGTTATAGTCCACCACTGTCAGATCTCTGAAGATTGTAGTTCAAACCCATTTTGCATTATACACTTGGCTTCATTATCTGACAGGATTTGAAGTTTTCTAGTCCCATGTTTCTGCCCCTATGAGCTCTTCTGTGCCTGAACTGCCATGACTGAATCAACCAAACTTGCCCTGCCATGATGGACTCCCTCAAACCTTCCCTGCCAACATGGACTCCCACCTTCCCGGCAATGATGGACTGCAGCTTTAAAGCCATGGGACATAATCAGTACTTCCTTGTTCAAGTTGCTTCCAGCAGGCAAGTTGTCACAATAGCAAGAAATGTCACTAATGTATGCATCTATCTTCTCCTCCATCTCTAACTTATTAGCATATACTTTTGTTACTTTGTACAGGAGATTTTCATCCTATTATGTTTACAAAAAGCAGGGTTAAGAAAAACGGCAGCGCCACAGTCCTCACCCATAAATTTGCTAAGGAAAATTTATCTTATTTTGTTTTCCTTTAAAATTAAAGCAATCTATAGTAATACTTTTAACAAAAGGAATAAATTATGTACGACTTCACCATTATGATCATCCATGCATAAAACGTTAAAATCCTTCATTATAAGAAGCATTGTGTTTAATTAAGTGAATGATTCCTTTAAGCTTAATGAATATAATCCGGGAACTGGCTTTTGTCTCTATGACATAGAACGGAGGAAAAATAAAAGCTGTACTCAATCTGTTGAACATCAGAATGAGAACTGACTTTTTGGAACAAAATCTAATTCTACATTATCATGTAAAGAGAGTGGGGGTCACACAACTTATTTATCTTGTAGGGCCTGTAAGTCTGATATCCTGTCAAATGAGGTCAACCCACCTTGGGTGTATGGTGCCGTTGTGGTTGTTATTGTTGGAATGGAAGAACCCGAGTCCAGAGAAGTATTGTATTCTTTAGAGAGCTGTTGCTTCAAGAGTTATTGCATACTTGAATAAAGACACACCTGGGTGATGTTGCCCTAGCCCAGGAATGCTCAACCCATTTTCAAAAGCCAAAATAAAACTCAGCAGATTCCCACAGTGGAAGTGTCATCTTGCCAGGTACCCCAATTCTGGCCTTTAGATATGTGAGAATACAACTGTGGCATTAGGCCATTAAGTCTGGGAGAATTTCTTATAGCAGCAAATGGAAGTTATATTTAAAAAAAAAATTCCATGCCAGAGACTCATTTTCTTAGTTTTCAATGTTTCATGATTCTTTTTATGACAAAATAATATAAAATTCTTTCAACAGATTATCCAAGACTACTGCTTCTCTAATGAAAAAAGCCAAATCCTAAATATATAAAAAAGTATTAAAGTCCACGTTAAACATTTTGAAAGCCTCCATTAAAGGTATTATATTATAAAGGATGACATAAAATCTTTATTAAGACACAATTGCGTTAAGAATTCCTGGAAAATTTATATAGCTGAGACAGTTCTATTCATTCTCAGCATATACGTTATATATGTGGTCATTTTATAACTTAAGTAGATCATTTTTTATTTGTCTCTTTCATTGATGTTTGTTTTTATGAGGATCCTCTGAAGACTGAACACACACCTTATGCTTCACTTAGTCAAGAATTTTTATCACTGAAATATAGCTCTAGGTAAAGCCAATGCTTTCTAGAGTTTATGTATATTTTAATAAGTATATGACAGTTGAAAGAGGTAATGAAATAACAATAGTCAGATTTCTTATCTAATCTTAAGCAATGGAAAAATTGTGGATAAGTATGAAAGGATAGTCTTTCAGAAGCTGAAATTGAACAATGAGGAAGAGTGCATCCTGAGAGGTGGACATGGATGTTGTACAGAGCCATTGTTATTGGAGGAGAGCATTGAAGAACTGAAACCTTGAGAAATGATAGGACAAGACTAGCTTTGAGAGTAAGATAATTCCTCCAATAAGCTGCATAGTCAGGGTAGCACACCGTGGGAAAAGTTTTCCATACCAGTAAAGATTGTGGACATGAGTGGTCTGACAGAATCTGTTACTTTGTTTAAGTATCTTAATTTAGTTCCTGTGAATCCTGACCACCAATGAGATTGGGAATATTCTAAAGTCAATGACAATATCTCTTTTGTTTGTATAAATTCCTCACATCTGTCATCAAGGCCAACAACAGTATAATGTTTGATATTACTTGACATTTTTAGGGAAGTCTTAGGTTATTGCAAATAGACCCTGTTGGAAGGAGTTTTTATCTCTGCTTTTAAATATGGTACTAGGACTGAGATATTCATTGTCTCAGCAAAATCAAATTATGTTTAGATGCTGCTGCTGCTGGTACTTTATTCCATTCTGTAAGAGGCCACCAACTCAGTCACAAAACTTTTAACCCACAACCCATCCTGCCTGCAAGATGGGTCAATGGTGGCTCAGAGCTTGTGAATGTGGCTAACTTGAGGCCCACACCACAGGGAAGGAACCCATGTCCATTGCTAGGAACCAGAATCAGGATGGCTCAGAGACCTGGGCTAGAACCAAACAGGACCGACCAAGGGAAAACCAAAACCAAAACCAAAACCAAAACCAAAACCAAAACCAAAACCAAACCAAACAACAGCAACAACAACAACAACAAAAATCAATGAAATGATTCCTCATGATATATTAAGAATATTCATAGATCATAGCCCAATCATCATCAGAAAGGTTTCACCCATCACCTGATGGGAGCAGATGCACAGACCCAAAGTCAAACATGAGGCAGAGCTCCAGGAAGAGGAAGAGGAAGAGGAAGAGGAAGGATTGTGGGAGCCAGAGGGTCAAGGACACCAGGAGAACACAGCCCACAGAATCAACTAAGCAGGGCTCATAAGGACTCACAGAGTCTGAATCAGCAATTAAGGAGCTTGTATGGGTCTGTGCTTAGCCCTCGGCATACATGCTGTGGTTGTTTAACTTGGGGTTTTTGTGGGATGCCTAACATTGATGTGCGGGTGTCTCTGACTCTTTTGCCTGCTCATGGGACTCTTTTCCTTTTACTAGTTTGCCTCATCCAGCCTTGATATGAGGGTTTATGCCTAGTCTTAGTATATCTTGTTATGTCGTGTTTGGTTGATATCACTGAGAGGCCTGCTTGCTTTTTTTCTGAAGGGAAATGGAGAAGCAGTGGATCTGGGGGAGAAGGGAAGTGGTGGGGAACTGGGAGGAGAGGCTGTGGTCAGGATATATTCTATGAGAGAAGAATAAAAAACAAAGCAACAACAAACCCAACCAAGAGTCCAGTTTCTTTTCTTTCTTGATGTCATCTTCATACACCAAAATTAGATGTCAAACATGGCTGAATGGTTTCAACACTTGTCACACATTCCCTTTCTAACTCAAACATTGTAATGCTTTCCCCTAAGGTTTCAGATTCTCTGTGTTATATGCTATCAGTAAAAGAAAGGAAGGAAGAAGGGGAGGGAGATGATGCTAAGAGACAAACAAGAGTAGGAAAAAGGAAGGGAAAAGAAAAAAAAAACCACAAAGCTATCCATAGAGACCTCTCTGTGCAAATTGAACTTTCCTAGAAAACCTGTCAACATCATGAAGAACTTGTTTAATTATAGCCACGATATGTCCACTGACGAGACCTGATAAGAGAGACCCTTGAGCTCATGAGTTCAAGCCCTACTTGAGCAACAAAGCATGGCTCCATTTATAAAATCAGTCAATCACATAAACAAAAAGATAAATTTCAGGGAGCTTGGTGACATGCTTGAGAAGCTGCAAGTGTGAAGCACAGTACTGGGATGAGAGAATGTGGTGTGATCCAAGGGAACAGCCCGCCACTTGTCATGATGCTTTAAGACTTCTGCTTCCGTATCACTCACTCATTGCACTGAAGTCCTTGTGCATGCACTGTTGTTCTCTTCTGCACTGAGTTTCCCAACTAGGAATATAGCTTTAACATGATTTTCCTGGCCACTTCTAGAACTCCCACCCCAGGATAGTTCTTGAGTACTACATTTAAGTTGAAGTTTACAAAACATCCCAGTGCCTCGTTGGTTCCTATCATTCCAACTTTGGATTGCTTGACAGTTAGATAATTACTGAGAATACAATACAAATATTCTCATAGGGGATTTGTATAATGTAGTTACTACTAAATAAGAGCAAACACACCACTCCCCAGAAACTAAATACTTGAGTACTTAAAAAAACAAACCAACTCCTGCTTTTACTCAAATCTTATTTTCTACTAATATGGACAGAAAATGCTAAATAGTGATTAAGTCCTACCCAATTATGAAAAATGAATATGCTCAGCAGCTAACAACCTCTCAGTGCTCTGTATTCTCTGGCCTTTCCCTTCATTCTTAGCTAGGTCTACGATAAGGCCTAGCATTCATAACTAGTAACAAGTCTCTATGTGATGATTTGGGAGCTGCTTGATGGCCTAAAAGAAAAACCCTGCTATAGCATTCCAAGGTTGAATTTATTACACCATATCAACTAAGCACAAGAGAAGTTTTCTAATGCAATAGAAACTTTTAGAAAAAGTCAAAGAAAGGTTGACATCGAGATGAACCCATGGAAAAAAAAGCAGAAGTTCACCAGTAATTGGAGCAAGGTTGAAAATATTACAGACGAAATAAAATGTCTGGAAGGAATTGAGAGAATGCTGGCCTACTTCCATGTAGCTGCTGTCGTTTCTCCACTTGAGCAAACTCTTAGGTTAGTTGATAATACTGCTAAGTGTGCATTAATATTACTTTGTGTCCTTTGTCTCATATACTCCTATCAACTGGTACATTAATAATTATATTATATTCTGTCTTCATGACTAATCCAATCTATAAAAGGTTGCACAGACTTCATCTTAGCATTCATCTTCCAATTAATCATTCACTTTGCAATTGACCCAAATAATAAACATTTACACAGCTTATACATGCTAATACATGTTCTCCATCTTTGAGAAATTTTAGGTTTTGAAATTTGGAAGGGTTTGACTTGACTCAAGTTAACACACATTAAAGAACAGAATGGAACAACTGAATTGAAATTTTACAAATGAACGGTGGAATGCATAAGTGGAAATTATAATTTCTCTACAGATTGTGAAACATTCATGTTATGTAGAGTTTTAAACAGCTGACAAGCTCCAAGTACATGCATTCAATTGTGTCTGAATATATAAGGAACTTGACTACCCTCAGAGGAGACAGGAAAAGTCAAGTGCAGGCAGGTAAGTGTACAAGACAGAATAACTCACTGTCACTTCAGAACATGAGCTGCTGACTCCGACAATGCTACAAAGGCCAAAACGTTTTAGTTCATTGAAGTCAATCAATTTGTTTTACACTGATAATCTGAATCATATATCTGCCAAAAAATGCCAAAGCAAGTAAATTTGGAAATATAGAGTCCCACTCATTTTATAAATAAATAGACAAAATTTATTCATTGCTTTCCTCCCATTCAATAATCTTTGGGCATGCAAATTGAAATTGTCCTCAGTTTCTATCTAGTCTTGTTTTGAGGCACCATTGCTTGAAATATATCTTTATAATATTTCCATCGTGATAGTCTAGGCCCCTTTTCTCAGAGTCTGGTGAGTTTTATTAAGACATTGCACATTGCCAGTGGCTTGAGAAACACTATGTGACTCTACAGACAATGTTATAAATGGTGTTTATTATCCAAATATCAACTGTTTAGTTATGTTTTGTTGTGAAATAATCTAGCTAATCTGATATTTTTATTCTGTGGGAAAGCCTGAGACCTTGAAGAAGTTCTAAGCAGTGATTAAATTCTTTCAGCACTGAAATATGTAGCCTCATAACAGAACATCAATGATGATTCAATTAGCAAAGTAATCCTATAAGCTACATGTTTTGATATCCTCTCTGTTGGGAGACCTTGCTGGCTGGTCAGAGGTTGCAGTTTATCATGGCCTGGCAGCTTTTTCTAAAAGCTTGGCAATATGGAGACTCCCTCCCTCTCCAGGGAAACTTCCTGTTCTCTACCTGCCCTTATCTGGAGAATGTCCCTGGGGCTGGAGGACTGACCTTATCTGAAAGCTGCCTCTAATCCAGATGCCTAGTTTATGTTTAGATTGACCCTTGGCACAAATTCCTGCTAGAAGCCTCCCCTGCTGCACATATGATAACTAAGACTTGTGCTAGGAGCCTTCTGATAGACAGTGCCACTTAATGTAAATTAGGGTTTGTCTCCTGGATTCCCAATCCTATATATTCTTTAAACTCTGGAATAAAGTTGAGCTGATTCACCAAAGTCTGTCTCCCAAAGGGCTGTTCCTGTCATGATCACAGGTCTACAAGGATATCTTTCATTGCTTCTAACCCTTTGTCTTCACGGACTGATGGCCAGCAGACCTCAAAGACAAAGTGGACCCCCATACCTCTCTAGATGAATAAAACTGAATTCTGAGTTGGGATTGTGGGCACACAGGACAACAATGCACAGATGTACCTATAGTCAGTGAAGTGCTTGTACCTTCAGTTGTTTGTTGATATCATATCATTTCAGTTCAAAAGAACATTACTGAATGTATCAACAATAGGATAAAAATTACTTTCAGTTCATTGTATATAGAAGGAGCCTTATTTCCATAGGTTTATTAGCCAATTTTTTTAGAAAATAATCTTGAGGAGATAACAATAAATAAACAGAAACATGGCTTAATCCCATGCTCTATGAATTTCATTTCATTTGTATCTGGTAACAATATTCATGAAAATTTTAATTTGGAAGAAACATAATAATCACCAGACTTTTGCTTTTATTGAAATGGTGGTGTTCTAAGTTGTGAGGAGCATCATTAAATACATTGTGCTATGTAATGAATAAAAAGCAACTTAAGTAATACATAATACTAAAGCTTAATTTGCAATGATTATTTATTACAATATTTTACAATATTATTTTAGAAGTATCTTAACAGTACCTCATGTTCATACACCATTTAAGTAAAATTCATATTCTATATAATAGTG
Source organism: Peromyscus nudipes (assembly GCA_902168325.1). Classification (NCBI taxonomy): domain Eukaryota; kingdom Metazoa; phylum Chordata; class Mammalia; order Rodentia; family Cricetidae; genus Peromyscus; species Peromyscus nudipes. The sequence continues at coordinate 15,037 of CABHPH010148264.1, forward strand.
AGCACTTTTAATACTCTTATTCATTTTAAATTATTTTTATTTTGTATATATGTGTGAGTGTAGAGAATGTGTGTGGTTTATGTGCATGTAGCAGGAGGGAAGAGTATGCACACATGTGGAGGCCAGGAGAGGACACTGGGTGTCCTAGTCTATCACTTCTAACCTTCCTCATTTGAGACCCAGTCTCTGTATGAACCTGGAGCTAGGCTGGCACCAGATAGCTCCATCAATCATTCCATTCCATTCCAAAAGTGTGATGTTACAGATAGAGGTAACCATTCCTAGTTTTTTTATGTGTCAGCTAGGGATTAAAATTCAGGTCCTCACATTTGCATAGCAATTGCTTTTAGCATCTAGGACATCTCCCCAGCACCTTTTAATTGTATTAGATATTCCAGTGTTCCCAAAATAACTGTGAGACACCACCCTGCTGATGTATACTCTTTTACTATGTTTTTATTAATATATATTACTTCTACAAAACAAGTTTCCCTTTCCATTTCCATACATGTATGCAATGTATTTTGAGGTTACTCACCCTTTTACCATCTTTTTTTCCCTCACCCTGGTACCCTAATATGCTATTATAACTTTTACTGCCCTTTCACTGAATTGGTTTGCATTTTTTTCACGGTAGATTGCTTTTCATTATAGTCTTAAAACCTCAAAAAGTTATGGTAAAGAATTGGAGACAGAAACAATCTAATTCTAAGTACTTTTCACCAAGAATGCCACACTTCATTGCTGCTGTGGATATCACTCTGTATGCTGTGAATGTGTTGCTCTGATTGGTTGATAAATAAAATGCTTATTGGCCAGTAGCCAGGCAGGAAGTATAGGTGGGATAAACAGACAAGGAGAATTCTGGGAAGAGGAAGGTTGTGTCAGGAGATGCCAGCCTGTCGTCCAGGGAACAGTATGTAATGGCACACAGGCAAAGCTAGAGAACACGTGGCGGCATATAGATCAACAAAATTGGTCTGCGTTTAAGTGTAAGAGCTAGTTGGTGGTAGGTCTGAGTTAATGGACAAGCAGTTTTAATTAATATAATTCTCTGTGTGTTCACTTGGGTCTGAGTGGCTGTAGACTGGGTAGGACACAGGAAAACTTCAGCTACACATTGCTTTGTCTATGCAGTATCTACTATACATTTTTCTACTGTAAGATGTCAAGACATTCATAGATTTGCTCAGGATAAAGAGAGGAATTGTGTGAGATGGAAAAATATGGGAAAAGCATTGTGTGTGCACAAAAAAATGAAGAAGTTGTTACAGTCACTCAACTGTAGGTATAAAGAGAAACTTGTGAAGTTAGCAAATTAGTGCTATGGATACCCCAAACTCATGCTTAATGATGTATCATTGCATAGCACATCAAGGGGATTTATTTTTAAAGTGTTTAAAAATTGATATCATTATGGAAATAATCTTCAAGCCTGTGAATTTCATTAGGGACAAAGCATTAAATATTTGCTGGTCCTTGCAAGTCCTTAAAAGTGTTGGTGCTTCCTTTGGGGAAGTAAGATGGGAACACGGAGGCCAAATGATGAAACATGTTATTATCAAGTCATTTATGATATCAAAAAGAAAATTTGTGCCAGAATTTGAGAATGAGAAATGGTTTACCTATTTCATATTTTAGTGATTTGAATCATTCTTTTAATTGATTCATTCATTTAAATGAATCAAATGTGTCTCCAAAGTGAAAAGTGATTATTAATGCAACTTTCCAATGCTTCTCTAGTGTTTGTGTGTAAGTGTGTTGCTCAGGAAACCTCTTCAAACAACATAGCCCATGGAGGGCAGAAGTATCAATCTTCTGGTTTGGAGCAAGGTAATTGGGCTGGCATATTCATCATTAGAATATTGGCATCAGGTTTAATTCCTGTAAGTGGAGAACTACTTGAAGTAAAATTCATTATAATTATTGCAACAATAAAATGAAATGGCTTGTGGTGGTATCTATAAAGAACTGTGTAAATAAAATCTATCATTATTATTGAACAATTGCAGAAAGTATGGTTCTCACATTCCAGAAAAGGGGCATTCACTTTCAAAAGATAACAGTCTGGAACCTTTTTACCTATCTGATTACACTCTTCAGTGATCCCTGATCTACTTTATATCCTGGAATTACACTGACTTATGAGATGAAGCTGTAAAAGATTGTGTCATGAATGAGTTTTTAGTTATGTTTACTTTTTGTTAATCTTATCATTTGAATATTGCTAGAATATTCCTCTTGTGACCTACTATGTTTCCAGTACTCTCTTAGGAAATTGGCACATGGACTGGAGTAAAGTCAGACATTAAGCAACATGTTATTATAAGCAATTTGATTAGCTACATGATAGAATCATAAAGAAATTACTTATCTATTCCTGCAAGATAATGGAAACAGGAAACTTTCAATTCACATCTGAGCAACTACAAGTCAAATAGACCACAATTGCCTCTTCTGACTGATTGTGCTCTGTCTACTAGTTATGAATAGGTTCAATGAAAAGGGTCATATTTTGCATTGTGTTGTCTTTCTATTTATATTTTTATTTAAGCTTTTCCTACCACATACATAAAATGTCATAAATTTGAAGTTATAAGCTTATATTTTATTCTTCAAAGTAGAGTGATCAACAGTATCCCCAGAAAGAAACATTTGCACTTAGAATATGGCTACTATATATTTTATGTATGGCTACTATATAATAATTTCTAAAGTTAAGTACCTCTGAAATCATTCTTGCTTTCATAAAGAGAAGATGAAACATGGGCATACAGGTCATAGGAAAGCCCAAGGCCAGCCCTGTAGAGAACTCAACACTATTACCCATGATTCATCAAAACCATGGGTGGGGATGCAATCCATATAGCAATGAAGAGCAAAAGTTCCAATCTTAACAGTCTTTGCAGAATCACATCCAACGACAGTGCAAAGCAAGCAAATAAACGCAGAAATTTACTAATCATATCTCATTCAAGAGTCCATTTACTTTTGAGCAAATATAAATAATTTTCAGCAAATTTCTTTTTTCTTTCTTTTCCTTCACTTCTACTGGGGACCGTATTCAAGGCTTTGCCTCTGCTAGGCAAGTACTTTACTACTGTTGTAGATTCAGAACCCCTTTAATTATTGCTGTTTTTATTTCGGTTTTGAGTCAGGTTCTCTTTAAGTTGGTCAGGTGACCTTTTACTTGTTATATAGTCCAAGCAGGTAAGAAGTTGAAATCCTCCTGCCTCAGTTTCCCAAGTAACTGAGATAGCAGATATACAGCACTACTCAGGACCTCTAAATTATTTTCTTATCGTCAAATTCTGTTTAGAGCACTTTGACGAGCTGTTCTTCAAATATTGCCATATAACAATATTTATTAGAGCAAATAAGTCTGAGTCAGGCTAGATGTCCCAGAGGGTAAAAGTGCAATCCAACAACCTGAGTTCAGTGCCTGGTACCCAAGGCAGAAGCAGGGAACAGATTCCTGAATGTTGTCTTTTGACTTCCATATTCACTTCATAACACACACACACACACACACACACACACACACACACACACACACCCCAAACCAACCAAACAAACAGAAAACAAAAATGTATCTGAAAACTATAATATGCAATTAATTCTCATAACAGACTTTTCTGGGCAAAAGAATTTATTCTTATGTTATCAGTGAGAAATTAATTCAGAAACCCATTTCTCACAGACAATTAGCATTGCATAGTGCTGTCACAGACTCAGAAGCTCAGTTGTAGACTCAATATTTCTAAACACAAGCATATCTGGTTCATTGTGATAAATTAGCACATATACATACTGGTTTATTAGGTGCATTGCTTTGTGCTGAGAACCCTATTCATAAAGAATGATCACAGTCTGGGGTCTAATTGCTCAAGGAGCCTGTGCATAAAAACTGGAGCAAAACAGTATTTAATTGGTCTGCTCAGTTCCAGATTGGATCTTTCAAACATGTCATTTGGCACTTAATTTCTAACATTTAACTGCAGATTCTGACAGGTTTTCTAGTCAGTGTTGTTATGGTACCAAGCTGAGGATGGGTACGGGCTCATAAGGCCCCAGCCCTAGTTGGTCAGCTGAAGGAGTCTGACTACTGGCAGGTTGCCTATGACCCAGTGAGTGTCCCACATTTATGTGCATATTAGCAACATTAATTAGACATGAGATAATTTATTTAAATGAAGGCATGAAGTTAGGAGGGCATGTATTTTTGTGCTGTCCAGGAAGAGTTGGAAGGGGTAAAGGGTGGATACAATAATACATTTTACACATGAGTAAAATTATCAAATAATAAACAAATTAAAAAAGAAGAAATTATCAGGAATATTAATGGAAGCAGGAAGTAAAAGAGACTATCTTCTTTGCACATGGTAACAAAGCTTTTCTTTGAATATTATTTGACTTCTGAGAATTACTGAAGGCAATATTCTCACCAATAATGTTTTGTTCCAATTTAATTTTGGAAGGATTAAATGACTTCTATGCTTTGGTTGTTGACAAACTCTCTTTGAAACATTTCAAGATTCCCAAGTGGTCACAGTCCATACCTTCCTCACCTTTTCTGCCCACAAAGAATATTTAGGAAGATTTAAGCTTGCACCACTCTTAACAGCACACCTCTGCATCTGTATCACAAATAAAGTGCCATAAAAGTCTCACCTTATTTACTGTTTCAAATATATATTCTATAATTTGTTGTATGTACATACTTACTTATATATAACATATACGTTTATATAACCATCTTTTTGTGGTACTGTGGACTAAACACATGGTTTCCTACCACTGAGCTATGCCCAGAATCCCAATATACATATTTTGATTGCAATATGTGATATATATGTACTATATACATATACATGCCAATACATATATTAGCAGAGAAGGGACAGATCTGGTGGCAGTCATCAAACAAGGCATGATGACCTCATATGCTCAAAATACAATCTAAATAAATTTTCTCATGTCTCATATATCATTTTGATGTAATATATATATGTATGTATGTATTTCTTCACTTTTTATCCTCATAATAACTGTGGATATAGATGAATTATGTATGTCTGTAGTATGCAAAGGTGGTTGTTGTGAGGTATAACTAAATGGTTAGCTAGTGAACACATTATATAGAAAGAAGGTCTAAAACATACCACTCTGATAGGGTTAAATGAGAAATCTCTTCTATCAGCAGTGGCGTAGGAGAAGGTACATGCTTTTATGGCATTGCATCCTTTCTTAATTCTAGAGGCGATGTCTTAATTACTTTGAGTGTTGACTGTATGTTAAGCATTTTGAGCGACTCCCCAACTCACCTGTGTCCTGGATTACATTTGAATCTAGAGTGTCGATGGTCAACCTGGGCATTTTTTAAAAACACTCAATAATTTGAAAATACAATCCAGTTTGAGAAGCTTGGTCTGTGATGATTGCAGGTGTACCGTACTGATCATTCCTACAAATTGCTTTGCCAAGGATGTTTGGCAGATGGGAAGGTAATAAAAACCCACATTCACTAAGACTCTAGGCACCAAGCAGTATGCTATTTTTACTCAGATGCCAGGAAACTCCTGCTTAGATCCCTGGAGCATGCTGTCATAAATGACTTTGATATTAAAAGAAAAACAAATAAACAACAACAACAAAACCAACCTTTAAAATTTAGCATGTCCGTGTTAAAACCCGAGGGCCGTGCTGAGCCAGCACTGACCCTCGTTGGCTCGAGGATAGCTGGCCCTATCCATTGCTGGACACTGCAGTAGAGAGCTGGCGCTCCCCTTTCTTCCTCCCCATGGGAGAGCTGACCCCAGCACTCATGAGAGAAGGCCCCACTCCTCACCACAAGCATGGGAGAGCCGGCCTGATGTCATGGGCCTAGGAGAGCTGGCTCTGCCCACTCTCTACCCACCTGGGGTGGGTAGTCCTAGTGGCCCGAGTGACGTGCTCAGCTATCACTCAGACCCACATCCTGGGCCTTGGGTTGGCCCACCCTAGCAGCTGCCTCATTTATGACCTGCTGGAGTGCACAAGGGGACTGGTCCTGTGCAATGATGGCCACAAGATCTCTATGACTCGGAGAAACAAGAGGATATCCCAGAGGCATTTCAGTGAGAGTCCAGTGATGACGCTGAACCAGAAACCAGAGGCCTTGAACCAGACAAATGACTCATTGCAATGAACATTTTGTGGGTGGGGCTGACTGGACAAAAGGTGTATACTGCCTGACACACCACAGCTCTCGATGCCAGTAGGATGAGTGAAGGTGTTGGAAAGATGGAGGAGCAAGGTGGTTTTTTTGTTTCTTTTGATTTTCATTAATTGGGGGGGTATACTGAAGGGGTGAGAGGCAGATATGGAGGGATTGTGAGGTGAGCAGGATTAGAATTTTGTTTAAAAAATGAGCATGTCATTCTCTTGTATTTATGGAACTCTCATGACTGTGCCCTTTACCCATGTAACTATGGCAGAAACCAAGATAGTGAGCTGTATTGTAGAAAGACCAAGATCAACAAAATTATATATTCTGGCTTAAATGGTGGATTTTTTCACTGTATTTCCACAATAGCTTTACAAGGTTGTTGGTGATTTTACTTGCACTTTATAGATAAGGAGATAAAGAAGGGGATTTATTAAAAAGTGAAGTAATTTGATAGCGTTATTAACTAGAAAGTAGAACAAAATGAATTTTGTTAAAGCTGATTACTAAATCAAAGATGTTTATTTCTCCATTATGGAGTTGTACACATCGAATAAATAGATGATTGAATGGGTGAGAGGGCTTGCATTATAAACCTGTGGCTTGCGTTTGAATTCTGAGCACCAGTGCAAAAAGCCAGGCAGAACTGTGCATGTATGGCACCTCAGTAATACTGGGGAACGAAACAGGGGGATTTTGAGACCTCCCTCTCCAGCAATTTGAGTTATAACAGCAAACTTCAAGTTGACCGAGAAACTGTTTCAGTTACATAAGTTGGGAAGCAACACAGGAAGATGCCCACATCCTCCATTGGCCTCCATATGTGAAAAAGAGCCTATATATTCACATGCATGTAGCATATATACATACTTTACACATGTGCAAACACACACATATAATACAGATGCACATACATAGACACACACACACACACACACACACACACACACACACACACACACACAAATCACCAGTGTATTACTGCTAGATTAATACAATTTCGTGTAAAGTGATAGAACTTTGGGTAATGTTTCCTGCTCTTTTTGCTATATTTTTATATATATTATTATTTAGAATATTTATATATATTCTAAATAATAATATATAACCATGTTTAAATTAAATTAAAATGCATATAATTAAATATTCATGGGTAATGTAAAAATTATTCTTTTTCAAATATTATCTTACTTTCCCAGCATCTTGCTATATGTTTAGTTCTATCATGTTAGTAGTAGGAAAGAATAAAAGCATGAACTTATATGGTGTTTGCATATCATTTATGATGGCAATAATTCGATGTTAATGTTTTAAATGTACTACCCACACAGACATGCACACACTTGTATACATGAATATACACACTAATAAAGAATAATACTATATCCTATCCTATCTCTTTGGCTTTGGAGGATTCTGATTACCAATTTTAATAATGTAAATACTACCACCTTCAGTCTTTCACAGAGGTATCATTAACAAAGAGCTGGAACAAAATAGTAGCATATATCTATATTCTCTCTCTATATATATTCATATATATTCACTACATAGATATAAAAGACATAATATTATAAAACCATACATATTTTCACTGTTTAGTAGCACATGGAAAACAAGCCAATTGTCTTTCCTTTAAAAACCTCTCTTATCATTCATGCCATCTATGCATGCAAACTCTGACTACAACCTTGGCTTCCTCTCTGTATACCTTCCCCTGAAGTCAAGAGGTCATACAGGTTGCACACCTCAGTGGCACATTTAATTGTGAGTTTACACCGGTTCTCTCCGTCAGTATACCTGGGATCCAGTTTCCACTTTTTACACCATACTCAAGCTGCCATCACTTGTCACAGGATTAGAGAAATCAGCTTCCATGGTTTGCTTTTTTTCACTCTAGTTATGTTTAGTTTGTGCAAGATAAAATTATTTCCTGGTTTCTACTTTTGCATTTATCTTTCTATGCAAACACCATTATCTATAAAACAAATGTTTTATCTAGCAAAGACATCACAAATACATTCTCCCAGACATATTTAGAACCAATGATACCCTTAATCTTTACCTTTAATCAAAGCTATTTAGAGCATGGAATTCTAAACACTAAATTAAATTAAATTTTAAATTAAAATTTAAAAGTTAAAAACACATAAGACTTGGTCATCTGCCTTGTGCACATCCATACCTTCAAATATTTCTCACAGAGTCTAGCATACTCGTAGTATGTGTGTAGAAGGCAATCTAATTGAAGGCAATATTCAATGAGACATATTTTCCAAAACTACATCAAGTAGGAAAATAAGTGTGCATTAAATTCCATTTCAAGTTAATTCTCTGAAAAGACCATGCCAGACTGATGAAGATAAGCCCAGTCACCTTCCTGAGAACAAGACACACCTAGGTGTGAGCTACAAGACTTCTGCTTTCCTTGCAGTGGAGGCATAAAAATATCTTCCTGAGAAGGTAGAAAAAATGCACTCAAGTTAGAGAGAATGAAGTATTAACAACTTTGGAGGATGTAATGATAGAGGGTAAGGAAGCCTGACTGCATCTGCTCAGGAGGAACTCAAGCAACAGGAGGACTGTAGAGCAGGCATGCGCTGTGGGACTAAGGGCTCATGGAGCGGGCATGCCGCAGTACAGGTGATGATGGGAACACTGTAGAGCAGGCATGCACTGTGGGACTAATGGTTAATATAGCAATAGTAGCCATGGGAATGAGTACAAAATGATGAGAAAGCATATAAATTATTTTATAAATTTTCTCCAGTAAACTTAAAAGTCCGTAGTAGTGTAATGAACACTTGGCTTAAAAATATGTAAACATGTATTTATGGATCACATGTACACAGTGTATGTGCATACAGCATACATACACAAGCACTTGGATAGAAAAATCAGAAGGCTTACATCATGAATCTTCTAGAAGGAATAAAGCAATATCAAATGTTACCACTTGCGCTACTTTTGTCTTTTTCTATGTACAGGCTTAAAATTGTTATTTTAGATGTGTCTCACAAATTTCAGGGAGAGCTGCACAAAACACCACTAAGGAAGATTTCAAAGACTGAGAAGGAAATTGGGAAGAAAATCACATCTACAATGGTTTCAAGAGAAAAATAAAATAGCAAGGCATAGCTATAGCCAAGGTGGAAAGAACTCTAAAATGGAAACTGTGAAAGACTGGAGGAAGAGCGGAGGAGGACGCAGGAGGCTGCAGAGTGCTCCCATGGCCAAGGATCAGCAGAACTAATATTGTTCAAATAGCTGTGTTACTGAAAGTGAAAGTGATTGATGGGTTGAATGCAAACCTTGATGAAAACTGTAGTGACATTTCTCAGAACTAGAGGAAATGCTGAAATTAATATACAAGTATAGATTATTCCAAATACCACAAACAATACAGAGCAAAAGAAGATAAAAATGAGAATTTATTTAAACTGTTCTGCAGAACCATAGGAACAAAACGAGCACAGTACCGGCACCAAAACAGGTAAGTAGAACAGTGGAAGAGAACAGAAGACTTAAAAATAAATCCATACAGTGACAAGCAGTTTGTTTTCAATAAAGATATCAAAAGCATACATTAGAGAAAAAAAACAGCCCTTTCAGAACTTGTGCTGAGAAAAATGGATATTAAGATGCATAAGAATGTCTCTCACCCCATACAAAACTACCCAAATGGAACAAGCGTAATGTAAGACCTAATGCTTCGAAACTGTCATGAGAAAACATTTCAAGACAGATTCTTAGACAAAGACTGTCTGAAAAGGACCTCAAACAGCCCAGAAAATAAAGTCAACAACTGACAAATGAAACTGCATGAAATAGAAGTGTTTCTTTCTGTTCAGCAAAGAAAACAATTAAAACAGAGTGATGAGATAGCTAACAGAATGAAAATCTTGGATAGATATTACTTTAATGAGGGATTAACGTCTAGAATATATAAAGAAGTCAACAAATTAATTCTCAAAAATAAACATACAGATGAATCAAACAGACAGCTCTCAAAAAAATGAGAGAGATATACATGCCCAAAATATTTTTTAAAGGTTTTGCATAGAGAGTCCATCTCAGTCAGAATGACTTTAATCTGGGAATCAAACAACACTGGCAAGAATATGAAGAAAGAGCCTTTATTCCTTACTGGAGGGAATATAAAATATGCAGCCATTATATGCAAATAAGAATGGATTTCCTCATGAAGTTGAAACCAGCACAACTCTCCTGGTATACACCCGAAGGACTGTGTCCAAATACCATAGAGAAGCATGAGTGATATCCAAATGCTACAGGAATGCACAAGCATCACATCCATTATAGCATCAATCATAGTAGTCAGGATATGGAACTAATTTAAATGCCAATCAATAGATGAACATCAAAAGAATATGTGGTACTTAAACAAAATGAAGGTCACTAAGCCACAGAAAACAGTTTTATATTATCATCAGGAAAATGTGTAAAACTGTAACTCATTGTGTTAAACAAAACAAGCTAGGCCCAGTAAGAAAAATAACACATTTTTTTCTTCTCAAATATTGTATAGATAATGATGGAGTGTTAGATGATAGGTTAGATAGATGGGTAGATAGATTATTTGTAGATGATAGATTGGTGGTGATAATGGTAGATAGCTAGACCGATAAATGTTACAGATATGTAGATACAGCTATAAATAGAGATAAATGGGTAAAGGCTGTTTGGAGATGGATGACTCACAGGAAGAGGGAGGGGGAGGGAGGGTTATGATGTGTGATTAACAATGCACAAAAACTTACAGGTATGGAAACCTCAACATGAAAGACATCATTTTGTACATTATGTTTCAAGTTTAAAATTAAAAATGTTAAATGAAAATAGATGTAACTGATGAAAATGGTGCACTAGCGTGGAAGACAGAACCCTATTTTAAGTGCTCATATTACCACAGCTGTCTCAGATCCCCTGAGAAGACAGAATTCCAAAGGGACAGAGTAGAGTGACTCTCAGGCAGCTGTGTCAGGTAGAGCACTTCATGGGCTACAACCCACTCTTTCTAATACTTAACCAGCTCAATGTGCTAATTTAAAAATTACACATGTGTAGTGGGGATCTGTTCCAGCTTTGGCCTTGAAGCTTCGTCCCAGTGAGGCAGCCGGTAACTGCCACACCTACCTAGGATCTGCCCCTGGGTATGGCTCAGACAGGAGCCCTTAAGACCTGAGATCTGGATGTGCAGGCCCTCTTGGCTCCTAGTGATCCTGGATGCTGGATCTGCTGGATCTGCTGGATTGTAGACCAAGTCAGAGTTCTCCAGAAAACCATGCTGGACTGCTCCTCACCTCTCCCAGATCCTGTAATCAACCCCTTTACTGGCTGGCTGTAACTTACTCCCAAAAAACCCCCTTTTAACTACCAGATAAACTATGTGGACTTGCCTTGTTATATCCCCACATTACCCATGGGCCAAGTCTTTAATTTCAGCACTCAAGAGGAAAGGCCATCAGATCTCTGTGAATCCAAGGCCAACCTGGTCTATGGAGAGAGTTTCAAGTCAGGCAGGGCTAGGTAGTGAGGCCCTGCTTCAAATAAACACAAAAAACAAACAATGTGTGGGCTGAGACTCCAGATCCTTAGGAGAACATTTGCAAGGCCCTGTGTTCAGTCTCTACCTTCATACACAAAGCATGTTACTTTTCTTTTACAGAGAAAAAGTCTCTCATGACTGATGAGTTTGATTTTCTTGTATACACTACACCATGTTATACGATTCAGGACTAAGAACAATATTATCTGCTAGGTGCCTGGATAGAGATTATGCCCTGAGCACACATAAAACACAATTTCTGCCACTATTAAAAAGATGAATAACACAGACAAAACATAAACATTAGACAAGCTTTTAATGCTAATCTCTAAAACACAATACTGCATATTACATTAGCCTAGATTTATTGAAATTCATCTTAAACAATTGGACTTTTTTATTATTGGTTTTTGAAAAATAAGCAATCTGAAAACTTCTTGGTTAAATCCTCCTTGCTCTCTTCTGTGATAAACCAAGACAGATAATAAGTATTTATTAATTTCAATGAAAGGAAATACGTTTAATCCTAGAAAATCAATAAAAGCAACCCTCAGTAATTTCTTCAATATATCCAAGGTCATAAAGATACTAGTTCTAATAATTCATTTAAGCAATATAGTTTGAGCCGGAGACAAAAGTCACATGCTCATAGAATTGAGGGATACTTGGCTGGAAGTCATCGGTTTTAGATGACATTTGCTTCTGCCCCAGACATAGAGGAAACAGGCCATGGCTTGCTTATCATTGTGAGATTGTGTGGGGGAGCATGTGTTTAGTCATTTCAAGAAATTTCCTGAGTACCTTCTCTGATGAACAGAACAGTACAGTTTCATGTGCTTCTATTGTTTGAGTTACAAATAATCCACTATTGTGAACCTAGAATTTTCAGGAAAAAAAAAAAAACAGGAAACAATGTATGGAAAACATTTACTTTGAAATTATAAGTATTCTTCAACACACAATTAGGGCAAAGGTGGTAAAATGAAACAATGGAAATGCAATTTCATGAATTTTTTATGGGACAGTAGGCTGATATATTACACGGTTACATAAACTACTAAATCTTTTATGCCCACAACCACAAGTAGCAATGCCAGAGTAAGAACAATAAGAAGTAAACAGGAATTAAGCTCATCTGTAGTACAGCTCAGTGTTCCACTGTATTCCTGTGGCTCAAGTGTTTTTAGACCTTACCTGTCTAAGTCAGGCTGCTGTGTATGACATGCATCCTCGTGGCAAATGACTAGGGAGGCTGCTCCTTCCAGAGCACTGCCTGGTACAAAACTCCTTTCTCCAACATCTCTTTCAGGCTATCTGAGTTTATTTACACATAGAGACCACCAAGCTGTTTCTGCAGAGACCAAATCAAAGTGTGTGTGGAGGAAGCCACTGAGTCTCTGATGATAGTCAGCTGTTGGGAAATTTGATGAGACAACTTACAGATCAGTTGCTCTGAAACATGGAGGCATGTTAAAATTCCTTAAAATATAAATTTTAAAAAAAGTGACTGGAAGCCAATACAAGATGGTCTAATTGACAACCTATGTGGTGAGGTCCTTCTTGTCAGAATTTTTTACATACTGTAAAATGATTCTCATGGACTGAATGTTATATACTTAATTTAAATGTTCATGTTTTTACGAGGATGTAGCTTATGCCTCCAAAGAAGGTTCCTATCTGTGTTGCTTATGAGAATGTAGTATGAGTATTTTTAAAAAATTACTAAAAATGCATTTTTTAAAATTTTTGTTGTTGTTGTAATGTCAACAGTTAGAATTTCCTGCTTATGAACCAAGCTGTTTGATAATAAAACATTGCTTTCTGACAGCCTGCCCTGTGTGGCCATGGGGACTGCCGACGGAGTTACTCTCTGCTGAGAGCTGCATTTGTTGACCTGTGTGGATCCAGTGAGTTGAGTCCACACAATGGAGCCTAGAGACAATACTTTAGTAGTCATCCCTGCAGCACATGGATTGAAATGTACCTTGCTTTTTGTCCTGGAATCTGGAATCCTGGAAGCAATTGTCCTGGATGGATGTAACATCTGTGTTGGATTTGATGGGAAGAGACTGAGAGGAGGAGGCTGATCACGGAAAACTGACGTCAAGCAGAGCTGTACAGTCTCTTTCATTGCTTTCATCTGTGATTCCTGAGGGCAAGGGAAGGGTTAATACCTTTTACCCGTGGTTCTTGTTACCGTTCCCCACATTGGTCTTAAGCTACACTCACGCCGTACAAATACAGACAGGTTTTCAAGTGAAATCTCTTGTTCTGTTTCAATGTGGTGTCTACAGTAGGTTCTATACTAGAACACCTCGTGCCCTGCTGGTGCCATCATTAAGGCTGTGGAACCTAGGATGAGGGAATGGGACGTTGGGAGACGGGCCTTAGGTGGAAATAGCAGGAACATAATTCTGACCTGATTTTCGATCTCTGATTTGGCTCTTGCTCTGTTCTCTTGTTCTCCACTCTCACCCTCTCTCCACCTCCCTCCCTTTCTCTCTTCCCACTTCCTTCATCTCTTTCTGCTACCTGATCTGATGAGATCTGATCAGGCATCCCAAGCTATTGCCAATGCATCTGAGAACCATTCCTGCTGCCATGTATTCCATCCCAGGATGACCCAGGAGTGTCTCAGTCATTGTCAGGAGCCATGAATGTGGTCCAATACATTTGTATTCATGGTGTCATTTCACATTGTCAGTAATTTGAATACCCATGGAACCCCTCAAACCATGAGCCAGACTAAATCTTTCTGTCTTTAGGTTACTTTTCACCAGATATTTGGTTGCATTGCTGAGAAAAATAACTAACTCAGGAAACTGATGCCAAGATATGGATCTTTTGCTGCTATAGACCTGATCATGTTGTCCGTAAGTCCTTGGAACTGGCTTGCAAGGGAAGGTAGAGCAGTTTGAAACTTCAGATAATTCTAAGAAACTAGAAGTAATATGTGGTAGGTGATTTTGGTGGGGATATGGGGGACCAGTATCCCAGTAGAAATGAGGACAGTGAACCTTGAAGGCTCAGGAGGCCTCAGAGGGCAAGAAGGATTGTATCAGACAATAATTGAGAGCTCACAGATCCTACATCCTGGCAGATACTCTGCTTGTATTCTGCCTCTACAAAGAAATGTTCATGAGGATGAATTAAAAAGCAATGGTCTAACTGGTTTGATAGAGAACATTTCAAGAGGGCACACCAATCAGGCTGTGGGAGGGATGCTGTTCATTGTGTTTAGTAAGGTTTCTAATCAGTCTTCAAAGCAGAAGTGCCACAGAAGGATGTGACATGTAAGTAGTTTAGTGAGAAAATGCATGTGAGTGTGGTTAAAGTGGTAGGCACGGGACAGATACCAATCAACTGCATATAGCTGTTAAAAATGTTGGCACTGTTAAGGTGAAACTGCACGCTCTACATGGGGACAATAGGAAAGGACATTTAGGTTAAGCCCTCACTCCTAGAGGCTTCTAGGGGAAACAGTGTAAAACCATTTGAAAAGATAATGCTTGCACACAGGGAATTTCCATAGCATCCCTTTGACAGTCTTAGGGCTAGAGAGATGTCTCAGCAGTTAAGACTATATACTGTTCCTATAGAGGACTGGAGCTTGGTTCCCAGCATCAGCACATCCAACACTGTCTTCTGTCCCCTGGTAGCACTGTATTTGTATATAAAATGCCCTGACCCACCACACCCGCACATATAATTTAAAAATAAAATTAAATCTTAAAAAGAAAGATGGCCATTGGCCTTTAGACTTGTGAACAGTGTTGGGCATATAAAAGATTATGTGGTTTTTGACATTTGACTGACTGAATTATCAGCATGAGATGGCTATGAATATAGATAGATATAAAAGTCTTTAATAGAGGGTTTCAATACCGAGACCCTGCAGAAAGCAACATTATTTCCTGTTTACATGCTTTTTTTTTCTTCTTTCGTACTGTTCACCCCATATATCTAACAGATGAGTCTTTGAGAGGTTGCAGTGTATTTTCAGTTGGTAAATAAATCTCTAAGTCAGAGCAATAACTCAACTCAGATGCTAAAAGTAATGAACAGTCATGAAGTTCAAATGATGATTTTAAAGTAAATATGTTTTGATGTATTGTGAAAGAGAGTGCACATGTATTCAATTTTACTTTAGATTCTGTGTCAAATATATGTACTCAGAGGCCTCTGACCTCATCAGGAGATCTCCAGGTTAATATAGTCCACACTCTGTCTCTAACCATTCAAGGGGGAGTAGAGAATGATTTGTTCTCTGTTTCAAGTTGTTCTTAACATTTTCCTTCCTGTGTTTCATTCTTGGGACTACAGCCCGCACCAGGACCTCCTGTCTTACATTTTGGTACAGTTCTTTATTGACAGCCTATATCAATACTACCAGAGAGCATGGTTTGAGATTTGTCACCAGAATTAATGTCATTGTTTTGCTACCACTCCAATAGAGTGCCTCTAACTGAACAAGCCTGTTTCTGATGCTGCCAGGGTTGTGTTCACACAGGTCAAGGGACATAATCCAGACAATGACCTGACAGCACAGTCCATTACATCATCATTATACTTCCAGGGTGGTCTATACCAAAGCTTCAGGTAACTATTTACTTTGAAGTTCACTACAACCAGATGTCCCTAACTGAAGTATGAGGTGATGTATGCTGCATGCTTTCCTCTGGATCTGAAGAACTATTCTTTTCTCAGGTGATCTAGATTGACCACTTTCCCCATTTGTTTTGCCCTCCACTCTTGAAGTTGTAGATTCTGTAGCTAAAATGTACCATTTTCCAGTGTACTCCAGTTATAGCTGAATAAATAATTAATTTTCTGGAAACTCAGAACTGATTCATAGATCTTGAGGTTCTTTTGGTTCTTTTGGTATAATAAACTGACACTTCATTCATTAGAAATAACATTGAGGACAAAGTTGGAATGTGAAGATGTTCTCACAGTATTATGTGATAGTTAAGATTATTTGAACAGGAGGCACACAATATCTAAAAGATAAACATGCACAAGATATAAAAAATTCTCATGTAAATACAACAGAGAGTGGAGAAGAGCAATTTCTTTAAACTAGTTTTTTTTTTCCATTACCGATTGAGATAGCCTTTCCACCTGAATTTAGAGCTACAGGTTTTAAATCTCATATGCATCTTGCTTGATATTTGTTAAAATCAATCTCTAATAATGTGAAAGTTTTTATAGTTCCATGTGCCAAAAAGGAGGTGACAGAATTATGAAGGTCAAAGACGAGATGCTCACCACAGAAAAGCAATCTTATCTCATTCACTAATAATACTAATGGGTACATTTCTGGGTATTTTCCTCATAGAAGACAATATTCCCATCAGTCTCATTATGCATATAACAACTCAAATCACTCCTAAGATCTAAGTGGTATGGTTATGAAGCATAGCACTGGGGAGATGTGATCATGGCCAGCCAACCAAAGTGATCACTTAAACACAGGAGGGTCATCCCTGGAGACTGCCTAGCCACAGCAACTTCCAGACTAATACATGCTATGGCAGGGTATGGGCTCACTTCACAGTGGTGCATATGAATGATGGATAGTGAGAAAAGCACACAGGGCTAAAGGTGAAGGAATGACTCTGTAGTAGCCCCGAATTCTGTGCCATGGGCCTATTTCTAACCAATACAGTGTGCCGTGGCTCTGGAATTTGGTGTTAGCCACAAGTATTTGCAAAGCAAGATTCATTTTCTATTATTCTATTGTTTTGTGGGTCAGAAAGTATTATTTCCTGATTGGTCCATTATATGTGAGATGGGAACAAAGATTACGTCTCATATATCTTCTGATTCCTGTAATGCCCAACACAGCATCTCACAATAGCTATTTAAAAACCCTATAACCATTGATCAATTAAATAATAATATAGTGTCAGATAATGGATAATATGTTAGAAAGAATAATTCAATGGCCAGAAATAATAAAGTCTTAGAAGTTTGGGGGATTGCCTCAGGACCTTGAAGACTCAATGTCTTCTTAGGATATAATGCATATTTCAGAGACAGTGGCCGCAAAGACAGAGAATAATATTTAATGTGATCTAGGAAAATTTCCTCTTGATTTTCTAGTTCCACTAAAATGTACAAAAGTCACATGTAAAATGTGACAGAGCATGAGTTGAACACTGGAAAAAACCTTTAAATTAAATTTTTTATAAAACTAATTTTGGTAAAATGAATTATGCCTGATCTACTCAAAAGAATAGAAGTCAGGCTGCCCTGAACTATTAAATGTTAATAACTTGGATAAATTAATAAATGGTAATTCCAAAGGACTAAGGTTGGTGAGATATCTCCTTACTTCTCTGAATATTTAATTTGTCTCAGAGCTCCAATTTTTACAAAGGAACATCATTAACATTCAGGATGTGTTCTTCCTAATTTCTCTATTGTGACACGGTCTACATCCTCTGTCTGAGAAGCTCCGCATGTCAGTTGTGAAGATGTTTGGATCATAACAAAGCAAAGATCCATGCTTATGAGAGACAGTCATATCCCTAAGCAGTCCGATGTTAGCCTGGTGTTCAAACATACCATACAGTGTCAGGAGTATGGCACAGTATCAAACTATCCACGTGGTACTGGGTTTCCTAAAATGTGATACCCGAAGATCTTCAAAGGGAACCAATCCTACATGGTCTCTCTCCTGTCTGTTCCACAGCAAAATACCTACAGTTCAAGTTGGGTAATTACAAGGCAACCTCCTTTCTTTACAACTTTTCTGAGTTCTTATAATGAACTATTGAAAAAATAATAAGTTCACAAATGTACTGGTGTTCCTGTTCAATATTATCAATAAAATTATTACTAAACTGTGGTCACAAGCATAGAAAGATCTTGACAGAAGGCAGAACAAGATGGTGTTGAGAACTACAAGGCTATGCAGAAAATGATATTATGTATGAGGTTAGCAGTAGTCTGAATTGAATGTGGAAAGGTGTCTTCATAACTACTTAATACAGTTGTATTGTGCATAAATTACAAATATTTGTATAAATATGCAGGCAGCATGTATGTATATACTGTATGCACATAACATGTATGCAGTGTTTATATATGCAGTACTAGCACAGGCTGTTTGCATCTACTCAATGAGTAGAGGGTGAAACGTGGTAAATGCAAGTGTTCTTTGCAACCATCTACACCACATTTCTCAGAGAACAATTAAATCCAGAATTTTAATATTTGTTCTTCTACTTATTCTACCACCATAAATAATTTAAATATTTTTCATGTATTTGAACATTTATTGCTTGTAGACAAAATGTATTTTATTTGCAATTTTTACGTTTGGACTGGTATTCCAAAGTATGATGGTACAAAACCTATGAAGTCCTATATTTTCTGTTATTGATACAATTAGTTCTACATGTAATGTCCTTGTGCACATTTCCAAGTTCTCAACATGAGGAACAGTTCTAATGCATAGGCATTTAAGACACATTAAACAACTCCTGGTCACTCCCATTTTCTTTGTTTCTTCTAGAGTTAGCACAGAACTGCATAGTTTCCACATTAAGTACATTTACCCATGGTGTTATGGAATAAATATGCCAGTAAGATAAAAAGAAAAGATGAAGTCACAAACCCACAGAGTTCACTCAGTTTACTATGGCAGAAAAGATGAGGAGAACGTGGAGCGCAAGGAAGACATCACACATTCAGGAGTTCTGTGATCAGCTTTTGTGCAGTACCAAGCGTTGCACTGGATGACCACAGGCAGCAGAGAGCACACCCTGTGTTGCTGAAACCAGGGCTGTGATGGCTCCTGGCTGGGAACTTACCCTGTCAAGAGCTGCTTTCTCAAGTTCATTTTTGGCTACAGCTAACTTTTGTTCCAGTTCGGTGAGCTGTTGGGCCTGTAACAGGGAAGAGAGGCAGCACATTTCAGTAAACCCTATAATCTACTCTGCACATTTTTCCTCTACTGAAAAAGAATAAAGGAAAAAAGATATAGCCTGTTAGTTAAATTTAAAATTCAGATTAAAAATACAAAGTTACATAGTCATTTGATGTATGCAGAGAACTGTATGATCTGAATGAACGAGGACTAAAGTCTCATGGGTCGAAACACCTTGTAAAGACTAACTCAAACTTTCTTCTATTTGTTAGTTCTCTTATCAGATATGTTTCTAGTCCTTAGGGACTGAACTGAATCTCCACAACTTCCTGTGTTGATACCCAACTCTCTATTTGATTTTTAATTTTTTATTTGGTGATAGAACAATTGAGAATATAATAAGGTTTAAGGTGCTCTCTCTCTTTATAAAATATAAATATCAAATACTCAATGTGAAAGTACCATCATCAAATCACCAGAACAGTAAATGTAGTCTCCAAACACTGAATCAAGGAGAACCTGAAAATGATAGTCTAGCCTTGAGGGCTATGCGGACATGGTTCATATGAGCTACCCAGTCTGCAAAATGTTGTTGTGGTATTCCAGTAAGACCAAAAAAGCAATGCTTGACCTTCTTCTTTTTAAGGTTTTACTCCATGTCTCTGTATACTAGCATGTCTCTTCATTTCTTCAAATGTCAAACCAGGGCTCCTCAGTGAAAGTAACATTGATTTGATATTTGAAAGATGTACATTCCACAAAAACACCAACCTAATAGCCTGACATGTATGCAGAGGACTGGTGAGTGGGAGCTCGTGGGTCTCTGACTCTTTTGCCTGTTCTTGGAACTGTTTTGAGGTTGCCTTGTCCAGTGTTGATACGAGGGTTTTTGCCTTTTCTTATTGTATCTTGTTTTGTCGTGTTTGGTTGTTGTCTTTTGGAAGCCTGCTCTTTTCTGAAGGGAAAAGGAGGGGAGGGGAGTGGATCTGGGAGAGAGAGGAGGTGCTGGTGGGGAACTGGGAAGAGTGGAGGGAGGGGATGTACTGTATGAGAGAAAAATCTATTGTCAATAAAAGAAAAAAGAAAGATGTATATTCTAATCCTGCCTTAGCTCTGTGATCTTGGACAACAATTTTCGGTCATAAACCATCACTGAATGAAGAACCTGTTGCTTGGAGAAGCTCATTACCAACAAACACATAGTATTTGTACCACTTCAGTTTATAATTCTCTGAGCGTATTCCTTCAGATTTATTTTGATTTATATTAAGAGCAAGAAAAATTAAATACATTTATTTCATGTTGTGTTAGTAGTGCTGCACTCTTATTCTCTATCGGGATTAATTCAACCGTTTCCTAACATAAACAATAGTGACCTTGTAACACATAGGAAACATGGGGTGTGTGCACTGATTATATAATGAAGAAAAAAATGTCAAAGACAAATGTTTACCTATCTGTATTCGTATAATGGAGTTAGTGACAGCTGTTACTAAGAAAATGAGGTTAAAAGAGGAAATGGGGAACATAGGAATGTACATTAATTACTTCTTGAGGCTCCTGTTCCTGGGCTGGAGAAATGGCTTGGTGGTGAAGACTTATTACTCTTTTAGAGGGCCAAAGTTCAGTTTCCTTTGCCCATGTAAGGTTGTTCATAACATCCCATATGTCTAGCTCCAGGGGACCCAATACCTGCTGCTGGCCTCCATGGGCACCCACATATACTTGCACATACTTGTGTACAGATACATACACATACATAGAATTTAAAAAATTAAAATCTTTAAAAAATAAAATTGAGAAAAAAAAATTCAGGCTTTTCGCCCTGTGTCTTGTAGTTATTCCAATGAAGAGAGTGTTTACATTCTTGATTCTGAATGAGCTCTTGTAGGTTCCAACTCCTTCCTTGGTCATTGGAATATAGGAAAGTATTTGAGAAACGACATGAGATGGACATGGCAAACTATCTGTTGGAATGGAGTGGCTCTCATTAAATCTCCATGGAGAACCCAAACTGAGATTAAAGCTGTGCAAAAACAGGCCAGTGGAAATACAGAGCCAAGCATGTTCCCAGCCGACATCACTGGCTCCCTTCCAACCCTCATGTGCTTGTAATATATCCATAACTGGCTGATGCTTTCTACCTTTGAGTGTAGGTGGTGTCACAGTACAGCCCACTGTTATAAATGAGAATCATCAAGACAGCTCTCCTGATGAGCACAAACCTAAACTGTGGAAGAAGCAAATCATGAACTGGGTGCTTAAGACTTCCAAAGCAAATAAGCATTGCGTTCTTGAAAACCAAATTTGTTTACATAAAACACACATCAATCAAGAGACAAGAAATAAAACAAGAGGGTGGGGGAGGGACAGATATGGCAGTACTTTATCTGTCATGCAATTATACACTTTTAGAGCATTAAGAAATAGGGATGCATCAAGGCTTGCAAGACTGCATTTGAATGTAACACCATCTAGTCATCTGAATAGGTGCTGTTGTGTTCAATGAATGGGTTAGCTCTATGCAGACCTCCCTTTTTAACCATCTGAGAGAAAATGTCAGCTTCTGCATTTGCAAATCATTGTCCAGCCTTGTCATCCTTACTCCACAGGGACAACAGATCTGAGATGGAGGGAGACAAGTTCCTGATCAGTGGACATGGAAAAGGTGGTTTGGTTATTAGTTTTAGTACATTGAGAAAAGTATTTAATCCCTACAAGTCCAAGTTTCTTTTTCTATATACAATAAAAACGTCTGTAAAATAAAGAAATAAAATCAGCCCAAAGTAACATATCAACACTTAATAAAGAAGGTACTTTGCTGACCTCCACTTATACAACATGAATAGGAGCCAATGTAGCAATCTAGTACGTTCATTTCAGGACAAGAAAAAATGAATTCCAATAAAATACAACGTTTGGGTCTGAAACAATGACTATGAGCCAAGGATTTCAGTTTTTTACCATTCCTGAGATCTTACTGAGTATGAGCAAGTTCATAAGTGAGAAGGTTACAAAGAGAGTACTGATATGTTGTCCTGGCTTTTAAAGGAGCAGCTGCTATGCCAATTCACACAATGTGTCTATATTATACACAAGAAAGTTCCTGTAATAAATACAACACCAGAAAACTTATGATAGTCAGGGCACTTAGCCAGAGAGTAAACTGGTTAATAAAGTTTACTTTATAAAGTTTGCTTGAGAAAACATAATTTATTCTGAATTAAAATATGATGCCACCTCAGAAAACACAGTATTGATTTCAGAGGAGCTTTCATTCTCAGTTAATCATTAGCTAATACTTGTAACTAATACAATTAATTATTTTCCAAGTCTGAAGCAAGTAAGAGTGAAAAAAGAAAGAATCATGCACAATTAAAGTTGCCTTACAAAACTTAAATAGCAAAACCACTGTTGAGTGTTAGCGACAACTGACCGAAGGAGGACATCTCAGTGTGCCTGAGAGAGTCACTTGGACAGCAGCATAACCAAGCCATCCATTTTCTCGCAGGTACCCTTCACTAGGAGCTGCAAAACTGCTGGTGGGAGAAACATCTTACTTCCTGGATGAGGCCCTAATCCTGTGTGGTCAGCTCTAAATACTTGCAAATAAGGGCAAAACTAACTGGACTTGTGTGTGTGTGTGTGTGTGTGTGTGTGTGTGTGTGTGTGTGTGCAGCAAAAATAACTGTAGACATGAAGAAATGGGGCCTGGGAGGAGTTGGAGAAGTGACAGAAAAGGGTTATAAATGAGACAAATACAGTGTATTCATGTATGAGATGCTCAAGTAAAGAAAAGGAAACAATGGTTTGGGGGCTGAAGTTAGTATCAGTCTTAATTCACTATTCTAAAACTACAACTTCAAATCCCCCATAGAACGCTGATGCTCCGGCTGTCAGCATGCCTGGGAGCAAGACTTTCCTCCAAGAATTCTCATTGCTGCTTTTCTTCTTTCTTTCCTTTTTCTTTTTCTTTTTTTCTTACTTATTTTTTTTGTTTTAAGAATTCACCTTCACATCAGCTACACAATAAAGAATAACAGCAGTTTTGTGTTCAATGCAGAAACTGTGATTTTCCTTCTAAGAGCACAAAGGTTCAGCTTGCACAAGTGGACACATTTTATTTGAACTTTCATGCAACTATTTTATAAAATATTTGCACCTGACTAAATCTATGTGGGTTTAATCCATCAGACATTAATACAGAAGTCTATGTTTCTGAAAATCTTGTTGATAAGATTATTCCTATTCACTCTCTACACTTTCCTCCAGGTAAGAGTAGTCTTGGCTCTGTCTTCTAAAAAAGGCTTCTCTGAAGTGTACACAATGTAAAATGATTTAGATAGTTTATGATTTACTTCCTCTGGAAAGAAAAATAATTTTAACATTGAAGGTCATAAAGTCTTAAACACAAATTAAGCATGTTAGATTTAGGATAACCTGTGCGATGATACGTAGGGTGTGTGGTATGTAAAGGCCAGATTTGGGGAGCAAATCAGAAAGAGGTACTGATAAAGGGGGCAAAGCTTTCATCCTCTCCTCTGGTCTGGCCTGTAAAATTGTTTGAACAATTCTGATAGCCAGTTGTTGGTGCCAAGATCCTCATCAATGAAAGCGAAAGAGACACAAAGCGTTCAGAGGTGTCCGTGGTAAATTTTTAATAAATATTATAATCCTACATAGGAAATCTTTTTGTTGATTATTGTAGAATATTATTTTAAGATGTGTTACATTTGTTTAATGACTCAAAGATGTGTTGCATTCTTTTATGTTGCATTTGTTTAACTGCATGAAGCTGTGTTACTGTGCCTGTCTATAACACCTGATTGGTCTAATAAAGAACTGAAGGGCCAATAGCTTGGCAGGAAAATGTAGGCAGGGCTGGCAAGCAGATAGAATAAATGGGAGGAGAAATCTGAGAGGATCTAGGGGTAAGAGGAGGAGGACTACAGGGCCCACCCACCCTGCCCACCCACCCAGCTACACAGCAGGGTACGGAGTAAGAAGTAAATAAAGGTATATAGGATAAAGATAAAAACCCAGAGCCAAAGGTAGATAGGATAATTTAAGAAAAGCTGGCTAGAAACAAGCCAAGCTAAGGCCAGGCATTCATAAGAAAGAATAAGTCTCTGTGTGTGATTTATTTGGGAGCTGGGTGGTGGGTCCCTACAGAGGAAAAAAGTAAAAAACAGTCAACAACAGTTGGTTTGTTTTCTGGAGCCAAGAAAATGATATCTAAGACTGTATTTAATCTTAAACAAAAGATAAAATCTAGAATAAATTGTGTGTGAGTTTTCACATCATGAGTGTGTGAATGTGTTTGTATTTTGTGTATGTATTTGTGTACTGTGTATGTGTTTGTGTTCTTTGTGTATGTGTGTGGTTTCCTACATAACAACACAGAAACAGTGCAGAAATCCTAAGACTGAAGTTTCTCTTAGGGCATTAACAACAGCAACTAACCTACCACATTCTGCAGAACATTAACTAAAATATAAGTTAATGGCATGAAACTTACAATCTGACTCATAAACTAATACCATTTTGCTCTGAACCTTGGACCATCATAGTTGGTGGTACTACATAAGTTAACTCAAGGAAGAACACAATATGATGTTTGTTTTCTCTTTTAAATATGAGGAAAGCTGAGAGAGATTAATGAAATGTCTTGCTTAATATCACACAGTTATAGAATGTGAATACAAGCAGATTTTGAATTTGAATATGTGCATCCTGGATCTATAGCTGTAATCATAATCACTGAAGATGTTCATGTATAGAATCCATAATAAATTATGTACATGTATTCAATGGCACATGCTCAAAAATTACTGATATGCTATATAATTTAAAATGTTTCAAGAAAAATTGATGACTGCGGGAATGTTACATGATTACAATTTCTTTTCTCAGAGGGAGAATGATGAGCCCATACAAGATACGGTTTTTAAGACTTCCTAAAGAAAGCATTGGTTGTTTATTTATGTGTATGTGTGTGTGCCAGCTTGGGTTTTTTACATCATGAGTGAGTAAATGTCTCAAGAAGCCAGAAGAGGGCATTAGATACTCTGAAACTGAAGCTGCAGGCAGCTTTGAGCCAACAAATCTAGACTGGACTGGACTCAGACACTGAGTCTGTGTATTCTGGAAGAGGAATAAGTGCTTTTAGCTGCTGAACCATTGTTTCAGCCCCAAGGGATACTCTTAATTGCCAAGTAGGAGCTGGATAGATTGATTAAAGGATACCGTTGTGTTTTACGCAAATTATCTTCACCATTGGCATAAATGCATCTCTTGCCCATTAGTCTTAAACTCCTATTTGTTGATCATTCTATGGACATAAGAATACCACACTGCACCGCCTCGTCTCCTTCGTCTCTAAGTCACATTTACCACACAGTTACACAGCGGACATAATCACTGATGTCAGTCTGCTGTTTAACCCTACTCCAACAGAAGTGCATTTTATTGCCAATATTAAATTACTGTGGCCATCAGGTTATTTGATGTATTGTCTGCTCTTTTCAATATTAATAACTTGGGAACATGTCTGAGAGAGTTAGGCAATACATGTATGAAACCAAAATGGGCTCCCCAAATCACACACAGATGCACCTTAGCATTACAGCTGGGTATAAGAACCATTAAAGTAAATTTAACAGTCCAATTTATAAAATTCAAGAAGGCTTTCCTTTGTGAAGTATGTTTACACATACAATTTTCAACTTCAAATTTTTTGTAAATTGAATTTATTTTCCTCATGCAAAAGTGAATAGCATCTGGTCAGCATGGCCTCTTAAAGAAACTATACTCGAATCAATCTTTATAGCCCTGAATTTTTTTCTCTTAACTCCCTGGCCTGAGGAAGAAACTCTGTTTTATAGTTATTTATTTTATATGATATCTCAAAACTCAATTCTAAAGACGATATAATAAATTATTTGTTTTAGTTTATTAGGGAGGGTCTTATTCTATATTCAGGCTACCCCAAAATTCACTATGTAGTTCAGGCTAGCCTCAAATTCATGGCAACTTTCTTTTCTCAGATTCCCAAATGTTGGTATTATAGTAATGAACTATCACAACTGCTTTGGAATACAATTTTTTTCCTTTTCTTTTTTATTAAGGAATATTTTATTCATTTTGTATACCAATCACAGATCCCCCTCTCCTCCCTCCTCCCACTTCTTCCACCTTCTCCCCCAACCCACCCCCCATTTCCTCCTCCAACGAGTCAAAGTCTCCCATGGGGAGTTTGCAGAGCCTAGTACATTCAGTAGAGGCAGGTCCAAGCCCCTCCCCCTGCATCAAGACTGTACAAGGTCTTTTCAGCACCTTTGACAGTTTAATAATATAAATGTCTGTATGTTTATTTTATAAGTGGGCTACGGAACTGCCCTAAATCAAGTAGGCTTCATCTCAGAGATGCAAGGTTTGTTCAACATGCGAAAGTCTGTCAATGTAATATATCATATAAACAAACTGAAAGAAAAAAAACCACATCATCATTTCATTAGGTGCTAAAAAGACCTTTGACAAAATCCAACACCCCTTCATGATAAAGGTCTTGGAGTGATCAGGAATACAGGGAACATACCTAAACATAATAAAGGCAATTTACAGCAAGCTAACAGCCAACATCAAATTAAATGGAGAGAAACTCAATACAATTCCTCTAAAATCAGGAACAAGACAAGGCTCTCCACTCTCCCCACATCTATTCAATATAGTTCTTGAAGTTCTAGCTAGACCAATAAGACAAGAAAAAGAGATCAAGAGGATACAACTTGGAAAGGAAGAAGTCAAACTTTTGCTATTTGCAGACGATATGACAGTATACATAAGTGACCCCAAAAATTCTACCAGGGAACTCCTACAGCTGATAAACACCTTCAGTGATGTGGAAGGATACAATATTAACTCAAAAAAATCAGTAGCTCTCCTATATATAAATATGATAAACAGACTGAGAAAGAAATCAGAGAAACATCACCCTTTACAATAGCACAAATAATATAAAATACCTTGGAGTAACTCTAACTAAGCAAATGAAAGACCTGTATGACAAGAACTTTAAGTCTCTGAAGAAAGAAATTGAAGATATCAAAAAATGGAAAGATCACCCATGCTCATGGATAGGTAGGATTAACATTGTAAAAAAGGTTATCTTACCAAAATCAATCTACAGATTCAATGAAATTCCCATCAAAATCCCAACACAGTTCTTCATAGACTTGGAAAGAACCATACTCAATTTCATATGGAAAAACAAAAACACCAGGATAACTGATTATTTAAATAGCTCAGGCCTACCATTGTCTAGTTCTTACTCTCATACTCAGCCCATTTCTGTTAATCTATTTGTTGCCACATATTCCGTGGCTTTACCTGTTGTCTTTACATGATGCTCCCTTGATGGCAGGCTGGCATCTCCCCCTCTCTGCCTTCCTGTTCTCTCAATTCTCCTCTCTGGTAGTCCTGCCTATACTTCCTGCCTGGCTACTGGCCAATCAATGCTTTATTTATCAATCAATCATCCACAGCACTTGATCATAATTTTTTTGATGTGTTCTTGGAATCTGTTTGCCAATATTTTATTGAGTATTTTTGCATCAATGTTCATGAGCTCTGTGATTCTCTTTCTTTGTTACATCTTTGTGTGGTTTGGGTATCAGGGTAACTAGCCTCATAAAGAGAGTATGGTTCCTTCTGTACCTCATAAAAAAAGTAATGCTCTTTCTTTTTCTATTGTGTGGAACAATTTGAAGAGTATTGGTATGAGCTCTTCTTTGTAATTCTGCACTGAAACCATCTGGTCCTGGGCTTTTTTTTAGTTGGGAAACTTTTAATGACTGTTTCTATTTCCTTAGGGATTAGGGTCTATTTAAATTGTTTATCTGGTCTTGATTTAATTTTAGTATGTGGTACCTATCCAGATGTGGTACCTATCCAGAAAATTGTCCAATTTTGTGGAGTACAGGTCTTTGAAGTATGCCCTGAAGATTCTCTGGATTTTCTTGTTGTCTGTTGTTATGTCTCCCTTTTCATTTCTGATTTTGTTAATTTGAATGTTTTCTCTCTGCCTTTTGGTTAGTTTGAATAAAGGCTTGTCTATCTTGTTTATTTTCTGAAAGAACCAACTCTTCGTTTCATTGATTCTTTGTATTGTTCTCTTCATTTCCATTTTATTGATTTCAGCCCTCAATTTGATTATTTCCTGGCATCTATTCCTCCTGGGTGAGTTTGCTTCTTTTTGTTTTAGAGCTTTTAGGTATGCTGTTAAGTCACTAGTGTGAGATTTCTCCAACTTCTTTATGTGGGAATTTAATGCTATGAGTTCTCTGCTTAGCACTGCTTCCATAGTGTTCCACAAGTTTGGGTATATTGTGCATTCATTTTCATTGAATTTTAGGAAGTCTTTAATTTCTTTCTTTAGTTCTTCCTTGACCTATTAGTGAGTCAGTTGAGCTTTTTTCAGTTTCCATAAGATTGTAGGCTGTGGGATATGATTTCTTAAAGGAATTACTCAACCCCAGCTCTCTGATCAACTGTTGTGATTATGTTAAAACATTTAATTAAGAGGTAGGATATGTCCTGATGTGTAAGCAGTAGTCAATAGAAGTTGTTGGGTAAGCATGTGTAGAACAGTTGGATAGAGAGTGGTGAGTAGGTAAAGGTAGACAAGTAGATGTTGAAGGATAACCAGTGAACAAACAGATAGTGATAACAGGTGTTGTTTGAATTTTAGATGGCCTTTTAATAATAAAACCCAGAGTCAGATATCAGGGTGAAAGCTGAAAGATCAGAGAAGCAGAACAGCAGCCACTACTTCTTACCTCTATGGAATCCTCAGCCTAAAGAGAGTGAGTTCCTGTTTCCTCACACCTTATATACCTTTCTCTCCCTAGACCTCACTTCCTGGGATTAAAGACCTGTGTGCTTCCCAATAATGGGATTAAAGGTGTGTGCCACCACTGCCTGACCTCTTTTTCTAATCTAGTGGCTGGCTCTGTCCTCTGATCCTCAGGCAAGTTTATTAGGGTATATAATATATCACTACAAACAGGTGCTGATGGATAGGTAGTAATGGGTGGGTACTAATGGGTTGATGCTGGGTGAACAGATAATTTTAGACAAATACTTATGCATAGTTCCAGTTAGGCAGGTATGGATAGATAGGTGTTGGTGGATAGGTGCTGGTGCATAAATAGTAGTAGACAGTTACAGATGAATTGGCAGAGGTGGTTACATACTGATGAATAGATGCTGGTAGAAAGGAAAGGGTGGATAAGTATTTGTAGATGGTTTCTTGTGAATAGGTGCTGATGGGCAGGGGCTGGTGGATAGGTACTGCTGAAGAGCTGTTGGTAGATGAATACTCATATATAGGTGCTGGCCAGTACTACAATTAAGAATCTCTCTCTCTCTCTCTCTCTCTCTCTCTCTCTCTCTCTCTCTCTC
>CABHPH010148265.1:0-19566 GCA_902168325.1 Peromyscus nudipes
TGCTAAGGTTCCTCTCATTCTAATGGTGATATATGCTATAATAGATGACTGTGGAATAATAAAAACAGTAACAGTCATTTCCTTATTCATGGTACTTTTTCTATTTCTGTTTTTTATGTTAAATATATTAAATCAGTGTATAAAATACAATCTGTTTTTAAGACTATAAATATTAATGTAAAATATGAGGCTTTGGCCAGCAGGAGCTCTACCTCCTCCTCTCTAGACAAACAACTCTCTAATTCCTATTTGGTCAGAATCACTTGTGTGTTTATTAAAATGCCAGTTTTGGATTTCATCCACAGTTCTGCTGCTGCTAAGGTCTGCAGTGGAACGGTAGCGTTTCCATCTCCAGCAGGCATTCTATGGGATATGATGCAGGCAGGGAGTCCCCAAGCCTCATACTGAGAATGAGCCTAAAGTCCAGAACCTCTGAATCCCAACAGTGGGTTCTGGAAGGGGAACAGGGAGAATGAATGTTAGTTCCCCGTTGCTTGAAATTCCTTGGTCCCCATGTTCTTCCATTTCAGCTCTGGCAGCTGTGCTCTTAGCAAGCAATCATCTTGAATACTCTCCTCCACTACCTTTGGCCCTGCAGCCTCTGGAACATGCAATCCATTCTGTCAAAGATGGATTGGGGTCAGGGAAGAAGGGAACATGGGTCCCTACACTCAATTGACATTAGCTTTACCTCATAGGGTACATTGTGTGACTTTCAGTCCTCATTTGGAAGGGACAGAAAGAAAGCTCGAACATCTCTCTTTCCAGACGATAAGGAAATAGAGATTCAGATTCATGAGACCATGGAATGGGCACTTATATTCTCAAGAGATATCATACAATATACAGATATGTGTGTGATGGTACCTTTCTCTGATATTTATTGAACCTTGCTGTGGTTAACTTTCTTTGTCATTTTATAATCATCTCAAAGTCCCATGCCCCTTCCTATTCTGGAAAAAGTAAAATTGCAAGGGAAAACTAGACCTTATTTTTACAACTTTGAACGAAAGTGTTCTGACTAGTTTTATGACAGCTTGACACAAACTAGAATTATTAGAGAAGGGGGAATGTCAACTGAGAAAATGCTTGCCCACCAGACTGGCCTATACACAAGCCTATGGTGCATTTTCTTGGTTAATGGTTGATGTGGGAGGGACCAGAACACCTTGGGTAGTGCTACCCTTGTGTTTGGTAGTCCTGGGTACTATAGGAAAGCAAGCTAACTGAACAAGCCAGTAGGAGCAAGCAAGTAATCAGCATATCTCCATGGCCTCTGCTTCAGTTTCTGCCTCCAGGATCTTGCCTTGAGTGCCTGCCCTGACTTCCCTCAGCGTTGGAGTGTGACCTGACAATTGTAAGCTGAAATAAACCCTTTCCTTCCCAAGTTGCTTTTGGTCATTGTGCTTTATCACAGCAATGGAATCACTAAGGCAAGAGCTAGGCTTGTATTCTTCCAGGGCACAGAGCTTCACCCAGGTCATCAGGTTCTTGCTACTGCATCCCCCACACATTCTTTGCTAAACTCCACACAGTGAGATAGAGAACTCTATAAAGGACTTGCTTACCACACACTGATTTAATCTCTGCTGCTTGTCGCCTCCCCATGGGAGACCAACAGGAACAGCTGCCTTGATTGCATAGCCTATATTCATTGCCAGCACATGCTCCAATCCTGATCTTTAAAAGCCTGTTCAGACTTTACCCCAATAGCGCAAGTACAAGAGTAAGTCCTCCGAGGTAGAAAGGAAGAAACTAACAGTCGTCTCATGGCATGCATATATTGCCTTCTGCTCTTTCTAATGGTAGCTGGTTCACTACCAGAGTTTTACTTGACTCCTAAATTAGAGAATGAATTCACCCTTTAGAAAAAAAAGTCCCCAATCAACTCATTAAATTCTCATCCTAGAAAAAAGGAAATGGAGGTTTAGAGAGAGACTCTGCCTATCAACACTTGTTTGCATGTTTGCATTGTTTATGGGCATCTCAGAGTGTGTTCCCATCCAACCGGCTTCCAGTGACGTCAGCCAGAGAAAGCTCTGGTGGCAGCCTGGCCGCCTGGAGGTCAGGAGCAACACAAAGCCGGGAGTTTCCCCTTGTCTCTCATCACTCGAAGAGCATCGCTTAAAATGGCTTCATTTCCCCTGTATCTCCCCCTTCTCGGAGTTTCCTATTACTAGAGAAGCAAATTCTACCAACAGTCCTCATCCTGTGTGCAAGCTAAGGCCACTACAGCCTCTTTATATGAGGTGACTAATCTATTTTAAAGACCAGATATTACGTAGTCTAGGATTTATAGTAAAATTGAGGGGTGTCTGGGTGTCTTTTTCTCTTGCTGTATTAAAATAGCCAGGCAGAAGCAACCCAAGGAGAAGCAATATTTGGGGTCACAGTTCAAGGCTCCAGTCCTAGAAGTCAAAGCTGCAGGAACTTAGAGCAGCTGGTCACATTGCTTCTACCATCAAGAAGCAGGGAGTGATGATTCTCATGCTTGGTGGTGCACTTTCTCCATTTACTCCGTCCCAGATACCCAGCCAGGGGATGGTGCCACCTATAGTGGATGGACCTTTCCCCCTCAATTAGCCTATTCAAAATAATTGCTGCCAGTAATTCTGGGAGGCTCTAATCTGTTCAGTCCCTTACAGATGTATCCGGGCTTGTCTCCTGGGTGGCTCTGGTGTCTGTCAAACTGGCAATTAACATAGACAGCATTTGAAAAATAACCATTTGAAAACACAAACCTTTCTCAGATAGTGTGTCAAATTAAAAAAAAAAGTGGGAGAGGAACAGATGGATTTTGCCCTTAGGCCTTAACTTGTCAAACCCTGCTCTAGCCTTAGGGGTGGCAATGACTTCTCCAGCTGCTAGTTTCTGGATGCTTGAAGATCCCAATTCTGATTGTTATCATTGGAATATGCAATGTTCCCTATAGGCTCATGTGTTGAAACTTTGGTGCCAGGCAGGGGCAGTATTTAAGGAGGTGGTAGAAAATTGAGGAAATGGGTCCTAGCTGGAGGCAGTATGTCAGTGGGGCTCACTTTTGTTGCCCTAGTCCCTTGCTATCTCTCTGCTCCTGGCTACCATAAAGCAAAGAGCTTCATTGCCCACAGAGTCCTGCTAGACAACTTTCACTCAGGCCCAAAGGAATGGGGCCAGGTGCCCAAAGACTGAATCTATAAACCGAAATAAATGATCCCTACTTGTAAGTTGGTCTCTCCTGTAGTTTAATCCAACAAATCTGTAGAGCACACTGATCAAATAATTCCTTCAAGTTAGTTACTATATTGTCCTTTACAAAACCAAGCTACCCAAAATGAATTCTCTTTCCAGAATAAACTCTGACTGATAAAGTTCAAAATCATAACCCAAGGAGTGTATGTTTTCCTACTTCATAAATTTCTCAATACTTTTAGATCTTAGAAATGCATTCACAAATGGTCTCAATGGGACTGTGTGTCTTCATCATTCATTAGAATCAGTTGGCTACCTGCTTGTGTCATCAAGCAGGGCTAAAGCTGTCATCTAGTGCTGCAGATGTAGTGACCCCAAGAGGACCCCACAGACCAATACCAGGAATCAAACACTTAAAGTATTGAAACTGTTCCCCATGGCCCAATACAACACAAACTCACCAGCAGAACTAATGGAAAACGTTGATAAACAGAGCTACTTTGTGAACACACATTACCATCCGAGGTGAGGTGTGGAAGACAATGCAGAGACACAAGGATAGCAGCCTCACTCTCCCACCACTCCTTCCTGACCATTGCAACCTCCTCCCAACTGTTCTCGACTCTATGGCTGCATCACCATTAGCTTATCATCTCCTTGCACAGCTAGATCCACCCTCTGCTCCAATCCTTGACCCCATTTCAATCAGTATAAAATCTAAATTTTTCAAACCAGCCTCTGCCTCTCTCTTCATCTCCTGCCATTTGCCTCCCAATCAAGCTTTCCTTGACTATACTCAGCTCTCTTCCACATCAGACATCCGGCCTGTCTACCCCCATGCATCATTTCCCCTGGACCACATGCTTCAGCTGTCTTCCAAGAGCTTCTTCATATCTTTCGGGTCTGCACTCATACACAATTACATCAGCAAATCACGTCAACCAGACAAGCACAAGTGACTCACCTTCTTTCTTGGTCCTTTAACCTTCTTAACTTCCTCTGTTTTTTGTTTTGTTTTATTTTGTTTTTGTTTTGTTTGTTTGTTTTCAGGTCTGGAGTTTGATCCTGCCCTGCTTTCATTCAGTCTTCCTCAAGGAACAGCACGAGTTGTCCCTTTGCATAACACATTCTCTCTCCTCCCATATGGGCTGCTTTAAATGCCTCCAACATAGGCCCTTCTGCACCACATACCATGTGGCCCACTCAGTCTACACTAGCACTTACTTATATTTCTGTGTAATTCTCATTTTCCTCATAAAATTATAATGATAAAAGTATATGCATGCATCTGTATATCTGCAACCTATATTTCTTTATTGCCTTCCATCCTTCACTGGTTTTAAATTTCATGAGGGAGGAGGCCATATCTACCTTACTGAACGAGAACATATATAATTAGCAGCCTTATACTTTATAGGTGCTCACCCAATACATATTAATAGAATGAATACATGATGCAGGGTGGGACATTCACAACTCTAGGCTAATGGCTGAAAAGTCTCAGTATGGTGTTGAGGGCTGCTGGGTGTGCACCCAGATCTCCTTGACTAATGGTGTTTCTACCGTTGCAACACACAGCGGTGCCTTTGGAAAGCACTCAGCTTCTGATTGGTGGCTTTCCTGAGCAGCAACTGGAACAAGGACCTGCAAGCCTGGCTTTTGATCAGTAACCAACAGAAGTGATTAGATCATCACCCAACCCCATCACTGGTGTGAGCCGAGCCCTGTGGAGATGTGCTGTCCACAGTTTAGGGAATCTCAGGTACCTGAGTTGCCCATGGTGGTAACCTTTCTGTCCCTAGTCTCAAGTTCTTTTCCTCGTAGGAGTTTCTAGAAAACTACTTGCACTCAAATATTTGTCTCACTGTGTGTTGGTGGAAATCCAAACTAAGACAGCCACTTGATTTCCTACCACCTGTCTCCTTCCAGGGAAGTGCTACAGCAGTCCACTTTAGCTTTATAGGCTGGGAGGAGAGCAGTGCGATTAATTAATGAGTGTAGATTAATTTGACATTCACTTAACCTCTTTCTATTTGACCCCTCCTGTGCTATCAGTCAGTGTGAACATTTGTATCATTTTCTGTAATCTCTACAATATTCTCTACAAGTCATTGTGAAATAGTGCTCCCTGTCTTGGTTTTTGTTGTATAATTGAACCTTAGTGCCAAATTCTTGCACAAGATTTCTTTAGTAACAACACCAGCACCAACAGCATACTTCATGATACACTTGACATATACTAGTCTCTAAGGCTGATTTTATTACGTAGGTGAATGGTCACTGGCAGATGGTGGAGAGGATACTGCTCTTTTGTTTTCACATGGGAGATGAAGGTCCAGCATGGTTCGTCACTCCTCTCAGACCAAGAGCTTGTAACTCTCCACCCACTGGATGGCAGAGCTTGGAAATAAAACCAGGGGTTTAGCTTAGGGTTTGCCCTGGGCCTTTAGGTCTTGACTTCAGAATCTTCGAAACTTCCTAGGCCTGGCAGCACAAAATCTTTTCTAAAAAGATTCAGTTTAAGGTGAATGTTAAAATGAGAAGTTACAGACTGGACATTTCTGCATTTTTGTGAAATGCAGAGTGAAAACATTTGATGCTGAGAAACAACAACAAAGTACCAATTGCAGACATGGCGTTTCATGAGCACAGATGGAGAACACTGCAACCCTGACTACCTGTGTTTCCCCACTGACTCAGTAGCAGGGAGAGAATAAAGACTTTATCTCCACTGTCTCTGGGTATGAATCTCAAGAAAAGGCTCTCCTCCTACCTTGGCTCTGACAGAGATGGTAATGCTGTGTAAAGGCCCAAGTTCCACAGCCTTCCTGTTTAGTTGCACTTATTTAAATGTTCCAAAGAGGAATGGGAATCACAGAGAAGAGAGATCCTGTTGGGTCAGGGTCAACTGAGCCGCCCCTGCTTGTCTTTTCTTTAGCTCTTGGGGCTCAGGCTGAGTCTCTCTCTCCCACCACAGTGATGACAAATCATTTCCCCGGTACCAAGTGAATGTGATGTGTTTCTTTGACAGTCTGGCGGGGGAGCAGGGAGGAAAAACAAAGACCCTATAATAATCCCCCCTAAGAACACTGGAGCAGCAAAATCAAGTTTTTCTATACAAGACAGTTAAATATGTGGGTCTTCTAACGTTTGCATGTATGAAGAGAGGAAAACTGTAGTCTCAGGCTCGTTGTTGCTTCCAGGACAACTTTGCTAACCAGTTATCTTTTCAGCTTTCTAGCTTATTTCCAGCTGCCCTGATTTGATGACAAAAGTGAAAACAGTATATTAGGAGACAACTTATTGAATGTCAGGTCTTCTTTAAACATTCTGCATGTATGTCTCATTCACATTGGCAGCAACACCATGGGAAAGGTACCACTGTCTGTTCAACAGATAAATTTCAGGGGAAGAAACTGGCCAAGACTGTGCAACTGTGGCCAATGATACAAAGGTATCAGTTACATAGATTCTGAGATGAAGAGATGAATGCAACTTATTTTTGGAGGAGTTATTTCTAAAAACAGAAAAAGAGTACTGCTCCCATGGGACAGGGAGAGAAAGAAGATGATTAAAAAAAAGCCATGTAATCGTTAGATTTTCATCAATGGCGGAGCTGTCCTGCTGGGTATCTCTGAGAAAATCTGTAGACTAGAACTATACTTGTGCCACATGAGGGGTACTACTCACAGTTGTCGCTGGGTGAGGGCTGCTCCAGGAAACACTAACTTTTTAGTGTTTCTTTCCTACCATTACTGTTAGCTAGGCAAGTTTCTATAGCTAGAGGAAGCTACTTAAGGGTGATGCAGGCTTGCACTCCCTGCAAGTACAGCCAGGAATGAGGAAGGGACAGGTTAAATGTGAGGCAAATGCCAGTTTCTACTCCAACAAGCTGGAATGAAAACAAATCCAAATCATCACTTAACATGGCCTTGTATTTATTCAAGGAGTATTTCATACATTGTTAAATGGTTTTAATGGCTGTCTAAGGTTTCACTTTGTGGATGTTTTAAATTTATAAACTATTCTGCTTCCAATTTGTCTGCCTGTCCTACACCCCAACAGCCCATGAAATGCACAGTCCTGACCTCCTTCATGCTGCACTCATGTGTTAGCTCAAAGTGTGTGCATTCTTCTAGTATATATTAAGCACCTTAGAATGAGTGACCCTGCTTTACACTTCAGTGTCTAAAGGACGTGCTAAGAATCTGAGATCCAGAACTCACCCCCCACCAATGTCATGCAAGTTCACATCATCATGGTAACACATTACAGGAGATGAGAAAATAGTCAAGTATCACTTGTTTGTTTTAATCACAGGCCAAAAGGAAGGTCAGGTGGCAGATGTCTTAGTGCTATAATAAAATGACATGTTGCTGAACAGTGATCCTCTCTGCCACCGGTATAAGCAAAAGTGTGCACATATGGTGGTGCAGAGGAAGTACACATTTTGGCACATTTGCTAGAAGCAGCACTTGAGTCTTTTGTGAGTTATCTAGAATTTCTAATTGACATTATCTTGTTAACTGAAATCCTTGTCTGCCAACCAGGTGAGAAGGCTCTTTTGATCTGTCATCCATAACTCCATAATGTATCACTTTTTGTTTCAATGACTTGGTACTTGAGTTTACATCTTTCTTGTGTTTGTAAATATACTGAACAGTTAGAAGCTACTGAAGGCTCCCATCTTAATTCAAGAATTATGATCAAATCACTGACAGTGGCTTATGGAGTTTTCCATACACACAATAACCTGTATAAATTCTTGCTTATTCTTGAGAATATTCTCAACAGGAGAAGGGCATGGCATTTCACAGTATCCAAATGTGGAGCTGAAATTGCAAGCCAAACACTTCTTCTAGATGGATGATACTGGGACACAGGGCAAGGTGTTCTGTGGGAGTGGATGAGCAGGAAAATGTGCAGACATGGTAAACAGAGAGGCAAAACTTTCTTTCCTTCTCTAATAAGAACAGGGGAGTTATTTCAGAGGCGAACTGTACTTTAGCAGTTACAGTTTAGGCCATTTGCCCGGCAGTGAGAGAATGGAAGTGGGCGGGTCTTTCAGGCTCTTCCCTTCTCTGTTTCCATGTTTTCAACGTCCTTTATCTGCTCTGCATACGAGCTCCTGAATAAGAAAGCGTTTAAAGGAAAATTCTGGGTTAAAAAACAAAGGCTGAGCATTTTTGTTTCAGAACCCTTGTAAAAATCTTCCAAATGAAAGGACTAATACTTAAAAGGGGAAGAATAAAAACTCTACCAGCTTTACCTAGTTTCTCCAGATGCCCTAATTGGGGCAAATGCATGACTGCAGTCGTGGGAAGGAAATGGAAAAACCAAGACCTCCTTTGGGGTCAAACGACCCTTTCACAGGGGTCACATATCAGATATCCTGCATATCAGATATTTTTATTATGATTAATAACAGTAGCAAAACTACATTTTGAAGTAGTAACAAAAATAGTTTTAAGGTTGGGGGTCACCACAACATGAGGAACTGTATTACAGGGTGGCAGCATTAGGAAGGTAGAGAACCACTGCCTTAAAAGGTTGACTTGAGGTTATCCACCTCTACGAGCTCTTGTTCCGAGACCATTGTGGAAGCAATGCAGACATGAGATCAGGAATAATGTTGTTAAGTATCTCAGTCCCTGGCCATTGGCAATTCTTAGCTGGTACTCTATCTAGATCCTACACAGTGAACATTGGTCAATGAATAGGCATTGGCTTGGTTTCGCCTCCAGAAGCCAAGAGTTTCATACGGAACTTCTAGAAAATCTTCTAGAAAACTTCTTCACAGTCTTCTTTACTAGCACAGAACAAATATTAATAATGAATCCCCAGGGAGGAATGCTTAGCAGTTCTGATTTTTGTACTCTTATAAGTGAGAAGACTACCTGAGCAGGGAGTGTTTGAACATGCCATTAATTCTACACTCTTAACACTTCAGAATATTGGTAAAAACATCATTTCTGTTGCTCCATCATCTCCATAAATAAAAGCACATTTGTTTTCGACTTTGTTTATGAGGCTAATATATTAAAAATACATTCTACAATTTGTGAATCCTCTGTGCTATTTGGTAGGAAAGACAATAATTTCCATGGGGAATATGTTTGGGAAACAATGGGCCTCTTGGTGATTCAGAATGTACATTAGAAAGACGAAGTACTAAAAAGGATTTCTTGAGTTTGTTTTATCATACTCCTAAATTCTTTCTCCTGTCTTCTTTCTCTTCCTTCATTTCCCTTTCCTTCAGTGACAGTCTCATCAGGGTCCATGAAAATATTTTTGGAAAATACTGTACTTACCTGCTTACAAAAAAAACTTGTAAAGGTTGATTTTGACTTTCTTTGTAATTATAGAACCATCATCAGGCCCATAGAAGGTAATGTTAAAATGAAATGAACAGAGAGTTCATTGATAACACACCAAAACACGGTTGAAAGTTATTTAACACCTTCCCTTCTGAGCTAATTGATGTCAATTATTTGGGAATTTTACAGGAATAAACAATTTTAAAATTGAATGAAGTTAGTCTATATTAGGTCTCTGGATCAGAGCCATGAGATGTGAGGTTGGGAATAGGCTCTGAAGGGGCTCTGCTCTGGCAATCAGTGTATAGGCATGAACAGACACTGAGTTGATAAAGAGGTTGAAAGGGTTGTTTGTATCAAGTTAAGTATAGCAATAGAGGTATAAATTTCTTTCAAGGTAGGTGGACTAAAACTCGACCTCTGCTTCTTAGTAACAGAGACAGTGTAAGGGAAAAATGAATTTATCTGTCAATGCCCAGGATGTAACTGGTGATGGTAATGGGACTTCCCTCAAAGTGTCGTTGTGATGAGTAAATGAGATTGAACAGGCACTCATTTATCTGGTACACAGAGACACCATTAGATATTAATATCATTAAACACGTTATCAGCCAGAATTGCACAGTCAATATAAAATTGTATATAACTTAAAAATCTAGATAGAAAGTAAGAAATCTTAAAATTGGAGAAAATTATGTAAGTGGAGTCTCTCTGTTGATAGTCTTCAACATTGGGCCATAGTGGGAGGGTTTAATTTTGGAAGACAGTCAATACTGGATTAAAGGTATGCTTAGAAAATTCTCCCAGTGTAGAGTGGTGGGTAGACACTCTAGTAATGACATTCTGTGGCTTCAAGCAGAATTTCTTCCTACCCAGAAGGTTTTGGAAGCCTACATTTTTCTACCAGAAACCACAGAAGGAATAAAGCCTCCTGCTGTGAGGCTGAGGAGCTTGGATTACCATTCCTTACCTGAACGGGTAGGCAAAGGCTATGTCAATGCTGAGGTTACTTTCTGTTTTGTTGACGCAGTCCACACTCAGTCGCAGGCCTCCTGAATAGCCACCACATGTTGCAAATGCAAAGATTGCAAAAAGCTGTGGAGA
The DNA here is from genome assembly GCA_902168325.1 of Peromyscus nudipes. NCBI lineage: Eukaryota > Metazoa > Chordata > Mammalia > Rodentia > Cricetidae > Peromyscus > Peromyscus nudipes. Next base: position 10,593 of record CABHPH010148265.1, read on the forward strand.
ACAAAAGAAGAAAGAAAAAGCAGCCATTAGGATGATGGTGGTCGTAAACACATCATCAGGAGTGCAGGGTCTAAGGGAAGGAGGTCGTTGGCCTCTGCAGAGCAGCCTCACATCCTATTGAGCTGGAGGATAATGAATAGTAGGATGATGTGGGTTGTAAGTGGTTCTACAGAACAGTCCTGTGACTTAGAGAAATGGTGCACGGACAGGGCAAAAGTGACTGTGAGTGTGCAAGGTAGCACCATGACTCAGGCGGGTGATGCCATAATTCCATAGACAAAGAAAGTTGCCTGTGGATGCCTCCAGAAAGGTGTTTCCTTCACATTTACTCAGGTCATTTTCACCAGTAAACATGATTTTTCCTTTGGAATGGTATAGATTGCTTTCTGTAAAAGCATGGCCTGAGAAATCTAGAATTAAGGGACTAAAGATCAGGTAGGAAACTGGTTCCACTCAGTGCATGAGCTCTCAGAGTGCTTTGCTTCATGTCCCTCATGTCCCCACAGGTAGCTCTATCTGTGTTACCTGCTGTTTCTAAATTAACTCTTGAAGAGTCAGTGTTACAAATTAATACCGTGCCCTTTCCAAGTGGAAAACAGGGATCTGTGAGGAAGAAGACACTGAAAAGTAGGAGTATGACCTCAGAGAAGTCTTCCACACAGGAGAAATGCCAACAAGGTGACAGCGGAAGGGGGTGGGGTGTTCCTAACATGAGAAATGAGGAAAGGCTAGACTTCATTACTTCATACTCTGCCTAAATTTAAAAGAATTTCCCGCTCATGTCCAAAGAAAGCCACCCCAATGCACTTCACACTAACTCATCCTGAAAGATTCCAATTTATTTTAGTTTTGGAGTTCACCTTCTTGTAGTAGTTTGTCTCCCACCCCCACCCCCACCCCCATGAGGAGCACTGGTTCACTTTGCCCAATGAGAGGAATTATGTGCGGATTAAATGCAGGGACCCTGGTATATAATGTTGGGGACATTACTTAATATCACCATGCCTTAGTTTCCTCATCAACAAAACAGCACTGGCAATAACTCTTGAGCTATTTTGCTGTTTGTAATATAAGACAGACAATTATGTGGAGAAGTCTTCTGGTACTGGGGAAGTGTCTGTCCCGAAAATTCAGAATGAGAGTTATCTGCCAGATGAATCGTTGGTGGAAAAACACCGTAAGTATTGTCTTCCTTAATTACCTCTTTAGCATTTACAGGGAAAGACTGGTTAATGGCAACAATATGCTGTAAAACCCTCACGAGGTAGCTATGTTTGGTGGACCATTTTCCCATCTATGTCAGTTTTCAAAATCAGTATTTTCAACTGTGAAACAAATGTTAGACATAGTGAAAGAAAATGGATTCACATGTGTTAGAAGTGTGGAGCCCATAGAATGGGTCCTCTTGCCACAATGTGAATACTCAGTAAACGCTAATGAATATTATTACTGTAAATAGTGGGGGTTGTGATAAGTTGTTCCAGGCCATAGAGTAGGAAATTTAGATTTAAGCCCTAGCTAGATCTACACAAGTTTCAGCTCCAGTGAACCAACAGCTACGCAGTCAATAGAAAAATCTGTTTTGTGTTTTGTTTTTCTTTGCTTTCCAGCTTGCCCAAGTGATGGGATTGATGGGCATTTAGCAGCCACTCCAGCCCACTCCACCATCCCACAGGATGCTCAAAGATCAGGGCTTCAGAGGAGTGTGACTGCGGCCTTCCCATCAGCTCTTAGTGTTGACAGGAATGAGAAAGACCTGGTGCTAACTGTCCAGTGCTCACATCTAGATTGTGTCTTATGGTGGTGGATACTCCAGATCCTTGCAGCATGTGAAGATTCAGGCTTTGATGAGAAAACTTTCAAAGACAGATGGGAGGTGTGGAGTTGAAAGAACCACAGCCAGAGACCCATTTTGCTCCTCACAGTTCTTCATCTGCAAAACACTTAATAAGTGTGCTGCTCTTTCCTCATGACTGTGTTCTGAAGGGTGTGTGTGTGTGTGTGTGTGTGTGTGTGTGTGTGTGTGTGTGTGTGATTAATATTCCTGTATTGAATATATGGCAGAATAGCATCATCATGTCAAAAGGTTGCACTGAAAAATTCCTTGAGGACATTATAGTGTAGCTGAATGGCAAAAGAACAACTCTTGTTAATTTCTGTACTTAATAACTTTAAAGAAAGTGCTTATAATAAAATTATTGTTCTAATTGTGTATTGAGTAAGTGGCTTTACATACAGTCAAGACTCTTCAGTAAGATGTTATTGATACCACTATGTAAGGAGATTAAGATGGAATAATAATTATTCACTAACTGCTTAGATGTATTATATGGATAGTTAGGAGGCGTTAGACTACCGAGACCACACACATATTACTTTTCCTCCAGTCTTTATTAATCTTTGCAAACACAAGACAACATACTCCAGTTGAACTAGATACCTATAGCTTTCCAGTTAAGTCTCTTACTCCCCACTGTCCCCACTAATTAAAGGGAAATCACATTGTGTGATTGATATGAAACTCATATGTGTTTGGCAGGGATTAAATGGAACACTGGGAGGGTCAGATCCTGCTGAGTGAATAGCAGTACGAGGATGTTTAATTTCATTTTTGGAGAGTGAAATCAACTTCATTGGAGTATACCATCTAGGGGTCTGGTCCGATAGTAAGAAAGCATTCAAACACAGTGAAGAGAGAGAACTGGAGGCTCTTTGGGATGGGAGGAGGTAGAATTCCCTGGTATTGTAGAGGAAGGTCCAATGACTTCCCACCAGTGCTCCACCTAAGTCCTTTACCTGGGTGGCAGAACACAGCACGTCTGACTGTGAGTCCAATTGCTACATAGGTGACTCTAAGCAAATCACTCCACTCTCCAAACGTCAGTCCCTACTGAGCTAAGACCCACCCACTGGTTCATTCAACGGGCATTTAATGGAATACTTGCTATGCAGCTGGTGAAGTCCAAAAAGGCAGGAATGTCAGAAAAGAGACAGTGTCTGTCATCACCCAGCTATACAAATAATTACAGATTGTTTTACATGATGGAGAAGAGGTTAAGACGGAAAGTTATCCCTGAAGATGCTGTGTTTAGACCAATCTGGAAAACAAATGAGAGGAAATGAGACAAAAAGCAGGGGGGGAAAGGTGTCCAGTAAGGGAACAGCTGATGTGACAGACCCGAGGAAGAAGCCAACTGAAGGCCACCACATCAATCTGGTGATCAAAGTTGACAATAATAGTTTTTATCTCACAGGATTGCTGTGATTACTAAATCATAAACTCATAGCCCTCTACAAATATTAAAATTCATTGGTTTTTCCTCCTTCTCATTGCTACATCTTTGCTATTTACCTCACTCTACTAGAGAACCTGAGACTAGAGAGGAAAATCTGTTAGCCTCACCTCAGCCCACAGCAGAGTTGAGGTGAGAATCAGAATCTTGGGAAAGCAGTATGTTTGCCACAAGAGTAAACTGTCAAACTGTTCATGGATGCATCATGAGAGCAACTAGATATTCTCTAACTTTCTCCTGATTCTCTCACAAACACATATGGCTAAAAGGAGAACAGGTCTTGTATCCTTCCTCTCTTCTCCCTCAGAGAGATAAGATTGAGGAGTTTGCAAGGAGGACTTTGTAAGGTGCACTAGCCTTCCTTAGCTTGACAACTAATACTGAGAAGCCACTAACATTAGCACAAGGAGGGCTGGTTGTCTTGTGGATGCTCAGTTTTATAAAACAACACATCATAACACAGAAAAGATCCTCTTCTTGGGGATGGAAAAGATGGGTGGCCAATATGCATCTGGTGGGGATGAAAACTGGGAGTCCTGCACCACTAAGGATAGAGAGAAGTCTGAAAGGATGGAGTGACAGTGGAAAGGGTTCTGTGAACAGATCCTGAGTGAGAGTCAACTGACATGGCTCTGTAAGGGCTGTAAGCTATGGAAAGGGATGAGGACCAGTGTTCATGTATGACTGTGTGCTGTGGGATGTTCTGTATGGCAAATGTGTTGCTAATAAAACACTGATTGGCTAGTGGCTAGGCAGGAAGTATAGGCGGGACTAACAGAGAGAATAAAAAGAACAGGAAGGCGGAGGGAGTCCCTGCCAGCCGCCGCCAGGACAAGCAGCATGTAAAGATGCCGGTAAGCCACGAGCCATGTGGCAAGGTATAGATTTATAGAAATGGATTAATTTAAGATATAAGGACAATTAGCAAGAAGCCTGCCACGGCCATACAGTTTGTAAGCAATATAAGTCTCTGTGTTTACTTGGTTGGGTCTGAGCGGCTGTGGGACTGGCAGGTGAAAGAGATGGGTCCTGACCGTGGGCCAGGCAGGAAAAATCTAGCTACAACTGTGTATACACGGCTGTGTGTGTGTTAGTCCTCTACACTCTGGGCTCTGCACATCCACCCTCAGCCAACTCAGTGCTTGTTCCCCCACAACACAGTACACTGCATCACCTCTCTAGGCAACTGAAGGTGTAACCTGGGACAAAAGTTCATTTAAGCATCCAAGGAGAATTATAAAATCTCTGTGTTCCCATTTTTCACTTGGCTCCCAGTTCCCATAGCAGAAAACTAATTCTCCAGTCTATCCTAAGTTAATCAGTGTCCTGACTACTGGCATAATCATTCACCTCCTCTGAGTTCAGTAGACCAAAATTAAGTCTCCTGCAATGAACTCTCATTTTGCTTCTGTCTGGGATGATCGATGGCTCTGCTCAATAACGAAAAATTACTTTCAAAATGGAAAAAATTAGCCAACAGAAAGATCCTCTGCATTGTAGCCTAATCATAAATACATCCATGAGAAAGAAGACAGAAGAACTGTCCCCCATCCCCTGGTTTAATAGGTATCAGTAAACCATGACACATAGCAGGAGTGACATTGTTGCTCAGAGTGACACTAAACTTTCCTCTCAAAGGAAGACAGAGAGCACCTTCATGGGGTTGCCCTGACTCTAAGAAGAATATCATGCAAAGATGCATTAACCCTCCTGGTTATTTTGAAAGTCATAGTTGAAAGCAATAATTTGGGAGATGATAAAATATGAGACCAACTAGTGCTTTTAGTAAAGTGTGCAGCAAAGCCAGGAAGAGGACTTCTCCCCAAAGTCTAGTGGTATGCAAACTCAGGCATGAAGGATGCTTGGGAATAAATGGGTAGGAGTAAGAAGAATGCTACGAGGGGCTAGGAAATCAACGTTCACACCATCAACAGGCTGTGCATATCAACAGCCTCATCCTTCAGGATGAAACTCTGATTTACTGGGTGCCAATTTCCATATATAAGTATTTCCACCATGGTCAAGTCCAAGCTACTCTCAAAACACTTGAGCTTGGACTGCAAGGGGGCTGCAGCATCAGAGGTCCTCCTGTACAACATTGTCCCCAGGATCTTAAGCAGGGACCTTCATCTGCTAGGGCTAGTGTCCAGCAACAGAATTATTCTTTCATTTGTGTTTTTTACTCAGTCCTTTATTTTGTTTGTAGCAAAAGCTTCTGTGATTGTGTGTGTGTGTGTGTGCGTGTGTGTGCACTTATGGATACGGGTGCACACATGGCACATACTTAGCACTTGGGCTGGCAAGTTGGTACAATTGGAGCCAACAGTAAATGGAAAGATCGGACTGTTCTAGAGGTGGGCCGAAGTCTGTTAGGGATTGTTTCAGGTAGGATCTGAGAGCTGTGACTCCTGTGTCATCCCCAGCTGCATCTCCGCACTGAAGCACACTCCATGATGGCTTTCATGCTATGAAAGCAGAGCCTAGCATTTGCAACTGATAGCTTATGTTCCACAAAGCCAAACAGCAGACACAGCTTGTCAACAGCCTGTGAAGAAACCTTGTTCTTATCAGGTTCCAGGTTTCAGTGGGCATGGGTGTGATCAAATGGATACAGTATCAAAAGCCATAGCTTATAAAGTGTGAATTGGAAATGGCCGGGAGAGAAGAGTAGGTCTCACTTTGCCAGGCAATGTGCAAACTATTTTTGAACAGGACTATGCCTCTATATCTCCATAGCCCTCCTTGTGCTGAAATATTGTAAGTGCATCATTACTGTTATCAGTTGAATACTGGTGACAATAGAAGTAACGAAATGCCTACATTTGGGGCTGAGGAGATGGCTTGGTATGTAAAAAGTTTGTCTCACAAGTGCGAGATACAGATTTTGGACCCCCCTCAAAAAACAAAACAAAGCAAAAAGTCTTCAGAAAATATATTATCAATCCACTTAGCAGTCCAGACCCCTGTCTCATAGATGAGGAAAATAAGACCAAACAGCACAACCAAAGTCACACTGGTTGCTGCTAAGTGAAATGGTCACAACTGGACTTCAGATGGCCTCTCTTTAAAGCCCACACTTTCTTTTCCTAACTTTCCCAAGGGTGTGACTTAAAGCATGCTATGGAAAGAACTGTGCAGAAATAGAAGCCGTGGACTGCTGAAGGCCCTTTCTCTAGCACATCAAGGTTCAGAAGGCCAAGAGAAAGCTCAATGAGCTTCTGCAGGACAAAGCTGGAGGTGTGCCTTAGTATCCAGGCCTCCCCTCCAGAGTATCCCAGCCTCCTCTCCAGAGCATCCCAGCCTCCTCTCCAGAGCATCCCGGCCTCCACTTCAGAGCATCCCCCACCTCCAGAGCATCCTGGCCTCCACTTCAGGGAAGGGACTGGTGTCTTGCTGCTCTGAGTATTTGAGCAACCTGCTGTGAGTAGATTGTGCCAATTATACATGACAAGTCCCTCCTAATTGCTAGCCTTCCACAGACCATGGTGCTGGCTTTCATACTTTCAAATAGCTCAACCTTTCCACAGATACAGGATCAAGGGGTGCAAAGCACCCCCTTCGCCCTCTCTGAAAAGCCCTCCTTTGTGACTGGCCTTAGGCTGATGAGCCACTTGTCCTCAGTGCCTATGAAGACCATTGCTAGGAACACAGCTGTTTAGAATTGATTATTTCAATACTAACCTTTGAAGAAGTGAGAAATGAGGAGTATAAGGTATTTGCCAATGCAAACCAAACTTTGAACTCTCCATAGCAGAGCTCAAACTTTCACCCTCCGCTAGCATCCCTGGAGCCCCCAGTACACAGGTGAGCACCTTGAAGCTTAACCTTCCATGTTGGATGAACTTTGTGTAATCCTTCTTTCAATTTTTCTTGTACTGGCAATAGGATTTTTCTAAGGAAATTGACCAAGCAGCCTTACAGTCATCAGTTTATAACTACTAAGCCCCATAAAATACTTTGACTCAGAAGACTTTCTGTGAGCAATATTGTAAAACCTTAACGTGGATCTTTCCATGAAAATAAAAACTGGAAGTTGGTCCCTGATAGAAAGTAAAATTATATTTAATCTGAGGATATTGAAACATACTGTTCAAAAATCCTTCTTCCCGTGGGACTGAGTAGACGGCCCAGTCTGTAAAGTGCTCGCCTTGCACGTGTGAGGGCCTGAGTTTAATCCCCATAACCTATGTACAAAACTATCTGAAAACTGGGGAGGTGGAGACAGGCAGATGCTTGGGATTGACAGCCAGCTAGTAGCCTACGTAGCAAGTTCCAGTTCAGTGAGAGACTCTGACTTTTTATTGGTTGTTTCTGGGCTCTTTTGGCGGTCCTCCCACCCAGCTCCCAAAGAAACCACACACAGAGGCTTATTTGTAATTATGAATGCCTGGCCTTAGCTTGACATTCATAATTAGTTTTCTTGCCAGCTTTCCTTAACTTATCCCATCTACCAGAGCACTTGGCTGTAGGTGACAGAAAGCCTAACCAACAGTGACTTAAGCTGTTGAATCGAAATACAAGTTCGATTCAATACACATCAGGGTCTAGAGCTTGTTTGTTAAGATTATTGATGGTGTCTGGGCCAGTAATGGTAAATTAAGGATCTCAGGCATGCCACCAAAGCAAGTCAGCAAGCCACACCCACTGGGCATCTAGTCATCTTGTCCTTAACAGTACTAACAGGGTCCTGTGCCTTTGTGCAGGGGGGTGAGTGAATGGAGATTTGAATTTGTACTTGATTTCTATTTTCACACATAAAATAGACACAAATATTTAAAATAAATACAAGGCAGAAATAATAAAGTAATTGAGAAATTAGCTTCATGATTACAAAACATAAAATCAGGAAGGAGAGATAGAGTTGATAGTTATATGCGATGGATGTAAAGAATGTATAGCTGAAACTGATTTGAAAGACTTCTCTTCTCCGAGGACTAGCTTTCATGTACCAAAGATGCCATGCAAGCTTCCAAAAGAGAGAAGGAACCAACAGTCTTACCCAGCTATGATGCCGCTGAACCACAGCAATGATCAGCATGGCAGGATAACTCTAAGGCTGCAGTAGGGACATGCATACCTTGGTGGTAACCAACAGCTTTCTAATTGGACTTAAGATTCACGGGACAAGAAGGAAATCATGCTTGCGACTGGAAATCTAGACAACTACCAAGGGTTAGTGAAGCCATGGATCTTGGAGGAGAACCTACAACTGTCAGTTTACTAAACCAGCATCATCCCTAACTACGTTCTAAATATTTTTCCATATACCCACAGATAAGTATAGTTCTCACCCCTTATCAGGGAAACTTCTCTTTGCAACAGATGGAGACCATTGCAGAAAGCCACAACTGATCAAAATGTAGAGTTATGGAGTATTATCCAATACCAAAGGCTTGGATCATTGTGGAAGAGGGGAAGAAGGATGATAGCAGCCAGAGGAAAGAGGGATCTTCCAGTGGTGAGATTGTGTCTCACAGAACTATCATGAAGTCTACCAACATGGCTGCTAATCATGAGCTAAGAAAAGATGATACCAATAGAAAAGCTCATAAGGCTTCAAGGAATACTAAGGGATACTGGGAATTGGAGAAATGGTCTTTCCCCAGGGAAGAGCACACCAATTAGCAATTGGTTAACAAATACCAAATGCTCAGCCCTGAATATATGAGTGTGTGTGTATA
>CABHPH010148265.1:19966-32475 GCA_902168325.1 Peromyscus nudipes
TGTGTGTGTGTGTGTGTGTGTGTGTAAGAAACAACAATTAAAGTAAAAGAGATCATGGATTTGAAAAAGAGTGGGACAGGGGTGATTGTGGGAAGGCTTGGAAGGAGGAAAAAAGGGAGGAATTATATAACTATACTATAATCTCAAATGATATTATTTTTTAAAACAATAGAGAGTTGTTAGAAAGTGAAAATTATAAAGAAAATAAAAATACAAATTGTCAAGCAACACAAGTATACAGCATTTCTAGAAGAAGATATCCATACAAATACACACACATGCATTTTCACTAGGAGGATCTAGGGAGAAAGTACTTGAGGGCTCTTAACTGTTACTACTGAGAAGTGGAATCAGGAATTGAACCCCTGTTTTTAACTGTTTGGTGTTACTTGAATTTCTTTGAGTAAGCATGTATACCTGTCATGTGAAACCAGATTTTCTTAGACTGACAAAAGAAGATGACCTGTAAGCAATTGTACAGAGTAAATTCAGACATTAGACAGCAAAGTCCTTGGAAGAAATCAAGGTAGTTACTGTAAGATGTTGGTTAGTACTTGCATGGGCATTATAAAAGAGGAGAATGGATTTTCCATTATCTGGTTTCCTATTTGGCCTTATGATCCCTCTTTCCTGTATTCCTTCCTGCCTTGATGTCACCTGAGATATGACATAGCAGAGGTCATCTCACCTACAACCGCACTATTTAAGGGTATAGTCTCCCAAAGTTTCAGCTAAATATGCTTTTGTTTATGAAGTTCTAGCTTTAGGTATTTTGCTACAGCAACAAAAAACATACTAATACACCTCTATGTATACCTTAGTGCACAAAAGAAAATAATAATAGAAATGTTAACTACATATTTCTATTTGACAGAAAAGTGACCACCATCAACTCCCTGCATAGTCACTGTTCTGCAGCTCAGTGGTGCCCCTTTACACGTGTGAACAGACGGCACTCTTTGCCAGAAGCCATGCTTTCTCAAACCGAAGGTGAGTTGCAACCTTCAGTCCTCTTTATTTGTACAGCAGGCCCAGAGAGCCATGGGCCAGTATTCCTTAGATAGAAAATAAAATTCTAGCTAGGATATAGTTCTGTTTGAATTCAGCGTAGTTAGCACACCTTCTTAAATTTAAATATTTAATCAGATAGAGTTGTACTTATACTCACAAAGCAATTTAGAATACCATCTGGTTATTTGGGGAAAAATATTGATCCATGATCAATTGGATGCATTCAATTAACATCTTTTCACTAGACAGAGAAGTCATTAAACGGCCATTATTCTCATCTCCCCTCATTTCCTTTTTTTAAAAAATTCTACTCTTAATTTAATGAAAGCGCATGGTGCCATTAATAGACTAGCAGCCATCCATTTAAGGGGGAAGATAACTTTATCCTTTTTGCCAAATGAAATTCAAGGCTTAGCCATGACAGTTACGTGTATAGACAGACATCTTATTTACGCTCATTATTTAAGGCATGGGAACCTAGAAGTGCCACAGATCCATTTCCATTCAGAACACTTTGGGACATGCCAATAATTATGGCCCAGACTTATCTCTCTGTGTCCTACTCCTCTGAACACCTCAGTGAAAAGCAGCTTCTGTCTTGAACATGTGCATATGGCTATTTTGATCATTAAGTTTTTGACCTGCAAATCAGTGTTCTAGATCTCATACACAATACTAACCCTTTAACAATAGAAAACTTTATAGTGGTATTCTATTTGTACTGAAATGTGATTTTATTTGTATGTTAATAAATAAAATTGCCTAGGGGTCAGAGCTATTAGCAAGCCATAGCGAAAGCCAGGGCGGTGGTGGTGGTGCACGCCTTTAATCCCAGCACTTGGTAAGCAGAACTAGGTAGATCTCTGTGTGTTCAAGGATACAGCCAGCATTGGAGACACACGCCCTTAATCTCAATACCAACCATAGAAGACCTGGAGGTCTGTACAGACAGGCAGTGACGAGGCAGTCACGTAGTTGGGCTTACAACCAATGAGAAGGAAAAACAAGGACTCTTTATAAGGCAAACGCACAGGAAGTAACTCCCTTTTCGGAGAGGTCTCTTGGCGGGAGAGGCTAGCTGGCGGAAAGTGGTAAGGCTCTTAGCTCTGACCTCTTGGGCTTTTATCTTTACATTGGCTCTGTGTTTCTTATTTAATAAGACGGTTGGTTACATCTACAAAACTTCCCATGATATATAATTTTTATTCTTAATGGAAAAGAAACAAACCTAAATTGAGAGTCAAAAATAGCACACAAGCTAGACATGGTAGAACATACTTAATCTCAGCACTGGGGAGAGGCAAACAGATCTCTATGAGCTTGAGGCTAGCCTGGTCTACACAGTGAGTTCTAGGCTAGCTAGTGCTACATCGTGAGACCTTGTCTCGGAAAAAAAAAAGTCACCTGTGTTATCATTCATACTGAAGAAATTTACTGTATAAGACTAGAAATTCGCCGGGCGGTGGTGGCGCACGCCTTTAATCCCAGCACTCGGGAGGCAGAGGTAGGCGGATCTCTGTGAGTTCGAGGCCAGCTTGGGCTACAGAGTGAGTTCCAGGACAGGCTCCAAAGCTACACAGAGAAACTCTGTCTCAAAAAACAAAAAAAGGACTAGAAATTCTAGCAGAGCAGATGAGTGTCCTAAGGTACCACTTTCTGTCTGTAATTAAACCAACCGTCGTAACTGCAGCTGCTGCTCTGTGAGTCCAGCAGTGCCCTAGAGGCCCCATGGACTATGCCTCTGCAATGTACATCTGTGGGATAGTAAGCATCCTTATCCCTGTCAGAGTCAGGAAAACCACATTGTAGAGAAGTTACGTGATCTGTCCACAATCACACAGGAGGAGAAAAATAACTAAAATATACAAGTTCATAATTATACTATAAACATTTTAATTGGTTACTATTGGAGGGTACTTGTGAACAAATAGTTTTAAAACTGTTAAAGAAAAAAAGCTACCATTTCACCTATTTTCTTTAAGAATGTTGATGAAAAGGTAGGAAAGACATTCTCTTTACAAAATGTGTTCAGTTAAGAATATAAAGAGAACGATAAAATTAAAAATCACCCCTTTGTAATCAGGGACTAACTGAATCAAAAATTTTATGTTGAAACCCCAATTCCTGGTGTGTCTACCTTTGGAGATGGGGCTACCAAAAAAGTCATTAATATTAAATTAAGTCATATGGATGCGGCCCCGACCAAATAGGTTTTGTGTTCTCATAAGAAGGAAGAGCAGAGAGCTCTGCTTTGATACTGCTCTTTGAATGCATTCAGTGAGCACAGGAGGAGAGGGAAGTCACAGAGGAGGCCTTGAAACAAAGTCCACACAGCAAGCACCTTGAACTGGGTCTCCCTGTTGCCAAAAGCTGTAAATATACATTTCTGATGTAACCAGCCTATGATGCTGTTGTAGCAGCTCTGGCTGACTGAGATACAACCTCTGGCAAACTAACTGTATTCATTGATGGCAGATTACAAAATGAAAAATAATTAGATATCACATGCCTCAAGTGGGAGAAAAGTACACAATATTGAGATATTCTTTGCAAATACAAATCAAATAAATTTGGACAAACTTTTAGGTACAATTGTTAATTTGTAAAACATATAGAAGAGAAAGGGAATGTATAAAGATACTACATAGACGAAGTCAGAAAAAACCTGAGAGACTCTGAAGAGGAAAATGTGTTTATGAGGTAGAGATGGGAGAGGAAGAAGGAGAGGGAGAGAGAGAGCAAGAAGAGCTCATAGATTTAAAAATGTTAAGGACATAGTTATTACAGTGTGTGGGTTTTTAAAGTCTAGATACAAGAAATGAAAATGAGAAGAATGCATGGAATAATTAGAAATCATATTGAATTATTGCTATTTTTATATGTAGTAAAACATTGCTATGTCTTTTGAATTGAATAATCTCGAGAGATGCATAACAAATTTTTATTCAAAAAGACCCCACAAGATGTTGTGCCTAGAAGAGTGTGAGGATTTGTAATAGAAATGTTGGCTAAGAGCTGATATTGTTGGAGAAGCAAGTCTCATTGCATCATCCTGTGTTTATGCATAGTTGAAGGTTACTATCATTAAATGATTTTAACATTATGATCATTTCACATTATGAATGAGCCTAAGTGTGTTGGGTGTGCATACAGAGACAGAATTCAGACTAGTTTTTAACTTAACATATGTAAAAACTTCTTTGGTATTCTGGGTGTAGTGGTGTGTTGTAGGATATTATTTTAAGGTTGTTACTTTTGTTAAGTTGCATTTGTTTAACTCTATGAAGTTGTGTTACTGTGCCTGTGTAAAACACCTGATAGTCTAATAAAGAGCTGAATGGCCAATAGCAAGGAAAGAGAAAGGTTAGGCAGAGCTGGCAGGCAGAGAGTATATATAGGACAAATCTGAAAGGAGAGGAAGGAACGAGAGAGGAAGAAGGAGGACTTCAGGGGCCAGCCACACAGCCAGCCACCATGGGGTAAGTAAGAAAGAAAGATATACAGAAATAGAAGAAGGTATAAGCTCAGAGGCAAAAGGTAGACAGGATAACTTCAGTTAAGAAAAGCTAGAAAGAAACAAGCCAGGCTAAGGACGAGTGTTTATAAGTAATAATAAGCCTCCATGTGTGACTTATTTGGGAGCTGAGTGGCAGGCCCCCAAAAGAAAAAAACAACCAACAACAGTGGGACATGCCTTTAATCCCAGCATTTGGGAGGGAGAGGCAGGTGGAACTCTGGAAGTTCAAGGCCAGCCTGGTCTGTGTAGTGAGTTCTAGGACATTCAGGGTTACATGTTGAGATGATGTTTGAGGAAGGAAGAAGAGGAGGATGAGGAGAAGGAGGATAAGGAAGAGAGGTTGTAAAAGAAGGAGAGGAGGAGGAGAAGGAAGGGGAGAAGGAGGAGCAGGATAAGGAAGAGAAGAAGAAAGTTTAAAAATAGCCTTAATCAACATATGGGTGTGTAGCCCTTCCTAGAGTTAGCTAGCCTACATCTATCTGTCCTGCTACTATAAGGCCATAGTACTTACAAGAAAACACACTCTCTTTAACAAACATTTTCTTTCTTAATAATCTTTGATTGAGTTTTCTAAGGGCCCATTTGGTTCTGCCTCATTATGAGAAAATGGCTTTTTCTCATTATGTTTTAATGAGATGAAAGATCACCATATCTTACAGGGTTATACATACGATGCAAAGGTCGTTTGTTCCTATGTAACAAGGGAAAACTCTACCATCTTTCAATAATGAATGTCTTGCTATTGATTAAATCCAAGTGGCAATAAAATACATCCAATTACTGAAGATTTAATACATTGGTTTTAGTTTCTGAGTATAAGGATAAGGGCAGTTCATAGAGATCACTTTGTCATCCATCTCAGCACTGCAGAAGGGACAACAAACACAGGCCATGAGATTCTGCCAGGGAAAGAAGGTGGCCTTTTCTAAGAATTCTGGCTTCCAAACGCATGCAGCCCTTGCCTTAAAGTTAAAGCCTTCAAGAGTCATCGTATTCATTTGTAAGAACCAAAGACAATTGAGAGACAAAAGAGAGGAATAGAGGCTGGGGAGATCACTCAGTGGGTAAGATCATTGCTTCCAAGCAAGAGGATAATGAGTTCAAATACCCAAAATGGGACATGATAGTATGGTTCAAACCACAAAGATTTCCTAGTGAGATCTGAGTTTGCTTTACCCAGCAGAGCTGCATTAGAGAATTGCTTGACCATGTGCATAGCTACTAGGTGATTGGAAGGGCCTACGCTTGGCTGAGCTAGGGGGGAGTCTTTTGTTCCATCCCTTGGCATTCCTATAAATAGCCCTTTAGAAGAGACAGAAGGGGCTGGTGGATTAGGATCCAGGCCCTCCAGAAGCTATTCTGTGTTGTTTCTCTCCCCTCTATCCTTCTATCTTAAGCTCTTATCCCTCTCTCCTCAAGAGTACCCTGGGGTAAAATGTGGGAGCTGGTCTACCAGCTGGCCTGCCACAGGGTCTAGAAGGAAATATGTAGAGCTGGATGTTAGATTGGAAGGCATTCACGGGCTGGACGTGTAGCTTAGTGATAGAGCACTTGCCCAGGTTTGATCCCAGCACCACCACAAAAACAAGGAAAGAAACAAAAATGTTCTCATTCATGTAAGACATGAAAGAGAAATGGCAAAAAAAAGGGAAAACAGGAAAGAGGTACAATAATCCAACAGCATTTGAACACATGTTCTTCCCAGAATCGCAATGGAGAGAAACTGTCTTGTGGGAATTTTGATAGCTGTCATCATGTAAGGAGTAGTGGGCTGGCAGGGAGAAGAGCTGTGGGCTGGTGTGCTACTTCAGTTTGTGCTGGGGAAATGGTTGCAATCTTTAGACCTAAGCCATAGAAATTCTCCACACATATATTTAAACACTGTAGTTTGGAAACCCCTTACGGTGCTCTAATATACCAAATCAGGGGCCCAAGGACCTCATGCTAAGAGCCACCACTCATACAAAGGGACACAGGTGACAAACTGGTACAAGCTTCAGCTCATGATTTGATTGGGGAAACTTCCTGCTGGTATGATGCTCCAGGTCATTCACTGAGATTTCCTAGTCTGCATTTTTTTTCAGTTTTCTCATACTTATTTATATTCCATAAATCATTTCCTTTAGAATTATGTTACTATTTACTTCCAGTTTTACTATTTCACTGTGTACTAAAACTGCGTCTATTAAGAAAACACAGGATTTTTTTAAACAAAGCTGAAAAACCACTTCACTGAAATGGTAAACTACAAAATTGGTAAAATTACTCTTGTACCCTGGATTTCAGAAGAAAACAACAGAATCCTTCTGGAAAACATGCTGGAGGGACAAGGAGACCTCAATATCTCTGTGTGGCACCCTGCTGCTTGTTAACAGAAAAATCTGTCCCTGGGGGTGTGTTTAGCATGGCCCGAGGTATGAATTTCTGTGGCAGCTGATCTGGGGCTCTTTGGAGATCAGGAGCCCAGCCTCCACTCACTTCCATGATGGCTCTGGGCCTGGCTGTGCACACCAGCTTACTTCCCATTCCAGGGAACTGAAAGGGATGCCCAACGGGCCCATTGAGAGTATCCAAACCTTATGGTGTTCTGGCTTCTTTTGCACAGATGGATTGTGGATGCATGTTTTAACAGATGCACACTGAAGTATGCAAAAATATTTTGCAGTCTAATGTTTTCATCTTTTCCTGGTTGTACCAGATATAAGAGGGTATAAGCATTGGAAATAAATGTCTACGCTCACTTTTATTATTGTACAATGGAGGAAGGATGCCTTTCTTCCTCTTTGCTATCAATGACTAGAACACTCAGACTATGGAACAATGCGCAGCTCAGTGACCTAAATTAGAGGTAAATGGAGATGATTCTATGTCTCCTGGAATGGTCTCTTCCTTTTCTAGTGCATTTTCATCAGGGTATGAAGACCTTTTTTTCTTAAAATAAAAACATATTTATTGATTACATCCTAAGTACAGGTTTTCTCTCTCTCTCTCTCTCTCTCTCTCTCTCTCTCCCTCCCTCTCTCTCTCTGTGTGTGTGTGTGTGTGTGTGTGTGTGTGTGTAAGCTGTGGCTCCCTTTTCACTTAATGTTGGAAGCAGAGTACAGGCAATATACAAATAAACAATAAATATAAAATTGTAATTATGGTTCAAGGGGGCATGTAGAAAACACTGACAATAATGATACCTCTTCAGAGAAGGTAAGTAGTACACATTGAAGGGGAAGAGTTAGACTGGGAGAACCCAGGGCAGACACTTTGGAGAAGGGCAAGAACTTGGCATAGTGAGGAAATAAAGCTATTATAGTTCTCGTGGGCCAGGAAATAAAGCTCATAAGAGGACCGTAGGGGAATACTAGGTGGGTCTTCATAAAAAGTTTACATGTACACACAAAATCTGATTGGTATTTATTTTACCATCCAGTAAGTATTAATTATAAGATACTCATAATCAAGAGAATAACTGATATTTTGAGGCCTTTTACTATGTGCCAGTACCTGAGTAAAATGTTCCACATCCACCAACTCAATTGTTTCAATATCCATGCAATATACATGTTACTATTGTTTATGCTGGAGAAACTGAGGCTTATAACATGTCAACTTCTCTAATGTCACACGGAAAGTAAGCAGGAACCAAAGAACTGGACCCTAGACCATCTGGCTGGAGTTCTTAGCCAAACCCAGAGACACTGGTCTTCTCTTGAACGTCATCAGTACCACAAAGCATTCAAAGGCAAGTAGAGCCACCTCGGGATGAAAGCTCTGAGGACCCGGGCTCCTACTGGTCCCTTGCAATTGCACCATTGAATGTGGCAGATGCTGGGATGAGATCCAATGTCTAACAAAAACAGTGGTTTGTGAAAAGCTGATTAGAAGAGATGTCTTGACATCAGTCCAGGAAAAGGCCAGAACAAAGATGTAGGAGTTGTTTACAGAGTTGCTCAAGTAAAAAAATAAAAATAAAAAAGAGGGCACTGTATCAGGCTTCTGTTGGCTGGTGTGTTTGTGTTCCCTGGAAGGACTGGTACACAAAGGCCAGAGGGAATTGAAAAGAGCTAGAGAAGGGAGAGCTCATCTCACAAGAAGCAGATCTTTTCAGCGATTATTATAATGTTCTCTTTCCTAATGCTGCAGGTCCCAGAAAACATTGCAGAGGAGACAACAAGTCCATTTCCTAGGTGCTAGGAGAGTTCCCACCATGGTATGGCTTTAGGACTTTGCTTGAAATACACCCAGTCTCTACCATTGCCCCTTCTGCACCGTTACCAAAACGATTCAGCCAGTCCTCCTCTGTCCACCATTCAGCCACCTAACTTTGTTGCTTCTCCATTCTTGATACTGACCATAGATGTGTGCCCTGGCAGTCCTTTTAAGTGCTATGGTGTAGGCCACAGTTCTGGGGTGCTGGTCTGGTTCCTGTCATTTGAGCCTTCCTCTAGCCTTGCTCCAGGTTACCCAGGATACCCAGGATCCGCTTTGCTGCAATATCTGTCTTTCTGGTTGGACTGCTTCCCTCCTCCACTCTCCCCTTCCAGCGGTCCTTCACTCACAAGGCCTCCTGTCTTCAGGCCCTTGCCCCGCTCTCTAGCCTATGTCATTCTTTAGGCAATAGCACATTACTTAGAACTTCTGTCCCTAAACAGTTGTAGGTGTTCTTTGCCTGTCTACCTGTGTTGTTTTTTCCTCAAGCATTCAACTATGTAATGTTTTAAAATGTATCGTTATTATTTTAAACTATGTGCAGCATTTTGGTGTGTGGGTATATGTATGTGGGTGCGGTGACTGTGAAGGCCAGAGTCCTTGGAGCTCCCTGGAGCTGGAGTTACAGTTAGTTGTGAACTACTTGACATGGGTTCTGGAAATGGAACTCAGGTCCTCTAGAAGAGCAATACAAGCTCTTAAACACTGAGCTATCACTCTAACCCAGTGGTCCTCAACCTCCCTAATGCTACAACCTTTTAATACAGTTCCTCATGTTGTGGTGACCCCCCCAACCATAAAATTATTTTTGTTGCTACTTCATAACTGTAATTTTGCTACTGTTATGAATTATAATGTAAATATCTGTGTTTTCTAATATTCTTAGGTGACCCCTATGAAAGGGTCACTCAACACCCACCTCCAGAAGTCGCAACCCGCAGGTTGAGAAACGCTTCTCTAGGCCACTACTTTTGTGTCTTAACGTTAAGTTTAAGTTCTATTTTCCCCAAGAAACACTTTTACCATTCTTTGGTAGACAGAACATCAAAGCCCCCTTAGATGTTCATGTACTCATTTACCATGTAACTACCCTAACATGGTGATAATAATCTTGACTCATTTGGCTGAATCCAGTGACATTACCCAGTGGCTCTTGGGTAAAGGAGATATATACATAGAGGTCAAGGAGAGGGAGAATAAAATTAAACATGGTTGACCTAGGCTAACAGCTTTAATGATAAGGAAAAGGCTATATGCTGAGGAATAAGATAGTCTGAAGGATTTGGAAAAGAGGAGGATGAGGCTACCTGACAACACAGAGAAGGAAAACAACCTTGGTGATCCCTCCATTCTATGACTGCTAACTTCCACAACTAGAAAATAAGTTTGGGTGAAGACACTGAATTTGTGGTGATTTGTTAACTAAAATTACATACATTCCCTGATCTTCTTCTCTACCACAAGGGAAAATTGGTCTCTTTGCCTTTAAGCTACTACTTAGCCCTATACACTAAATAATTTATATATACACCTCTTTCGATGAGAATATAAGCCTTAAGAGAAGCTACCACATCTCAGGCATATTTATGTATGAGCATAGAACTGGAGCATAGCTAAGTATTCATTAATTCATTCATTAATTGTTCATTCCTCCTGTCATTCAAATATTTATTATTTATTGTGTGCTTAATATGCACAAGAGTTTAGATACTGCTAGGTTCCATTACTGCATTAAATAGCAAAACTGAGAAGATTCTTTTGGCTTCAAGGAGCTTATACTTTGGTGGAGGAAACATTGATTAAGAACCATGAAGATAATTTGAGTTGACTTAAAGATGTATAAAAATAGATAAGGGATTCAGAGCAGGAAGAGAGAAGGGCATGTGCTTAGGATCTGTAGAGATGGAGCCCAGTGTGTTGAGGGATGCACTAGATGAGACAGTGATGTGCATGCCATGGAGATGAGGTGGAAAGCAAGCTGGTGCTACAGTGTCTATTAGCCTGTAATCGGACAGTGGGGAGTATGTTGAGCATGGAGCAAGGTGAGCAGACTGTAATTTATAAATGGGTACTATTTTAGGTGCATAAACAATAGCTTGGGGAAAGATGCAGATGGGATAGGAGTGAAACAGTAAGGATGTTGCAAGACAGAAAGAGAGGTAAGGATGGACGTGGAAAGAAGTGGACAGATTGGGGCTCTTTTGGAGGTTACAGCGATGATATTTAATGCTGAGTCAGACGGTAGTTAAAGTGGGTAAGAGAGGCACCTCTGGAGACTGTGGGAGAGAGGAATACTGCAATCTCCTACAATTTCCTGTGATGGAAACCATCTGACAGGATTAAGCGACTATAGAGACTGAGTAGAAAAGGCAAGATTCTCTCAGAGTCCCTGTCCCAGTCCCAGAGGTATGAGATGGCGTAACATTAACAAATCCTGCTTTTTAAAGCAACAGAGACAATTATCTGCATAAAGAAGATGATTAGGTGAAATTAGAGATTTAATTCAAGGCAAAAGGTTTTATTGAATACCCTTTTCCCCTTTCCCAGTCCAATGAGACATGGTTTATCCACAAAGAAAACATGACTTGCTTCTTTGTGCTCCTGGAGGTTGGAGGACAACATAATTTCTTATAAGGTTCTCATACACGAACATTGAGCTTACTTAAGCTAAAACATAATTCTATGAAAAATACATAGCACCTCATTAATGGATGGTAGGACAACAGGGAGGCTGGTCATTGCTGAGACTTGGCTCTGCAAAGGAAGATACCTGGGTCTGAATACAAGAAATGTGTTAGAGTTTAAAATTAAAAGAGGTGAAGAAAACACCATGTGACTGAAGAAAGAGATGCAATTGTGCAGTGCTGGGGGCTACAGAAGGACCTTGTTTTGTTGAGGTGTGAAAGTTCAAGTCAGTGTGCACCGAGCAGGTGAGTTGGAACCCAATCAGAAAGTGCAAGTTTGACAAAGGAAAACTGGCATGCTGCATGGAGCATGGGGAGCTGTGAAAGGAAGATGCTGAAGCAGGAGAGAGGAGAGATGGGTACCTGCTGTGGGATAATCCTCCTGTGCACTATAAAGATTTGTCACTCAAATTGGTTTAATAAATCACTGATTGTCCAATAGCCAGGCAGGATGTATAGACAGGGAAACCAAACTAAGGATGATGGGAAGGAGAAGGGTGGAGTCAGGAGTTGCCAACAGATACAGAGGGAGCAGGAGACAAACATGCTTTGCTAATAAAGGTACCATCACATGGCAGGGCATAAATAAGGAATATGCGTTAACTTAAAATATAAGAGATAGTTAGTAATAAACCTGAGCTATTGGCCGAGCATTTATAATCAATATAAGCCTCAGAGTTGCTATTTTGGAATTGGCAGTTGGGACAAGAAACTTTCATTGACAGGTACCATTAACTGAGAGAAAAATTACTAGATTATTTGTGGGAGGAAACTAGAAAAAAAGAGACATATAAGTGATGGGAGGTGAGAGACTGAGAGATATTTCCAGAAGGATTCTCAGGGAATCTGATGGGCTTAGCTACAAAAAAAACTAAAAAGAGGAAACATGACATGAATCCAGGTTTTAATTTAAAAGCAACTGACAAATCTTTAATATAAAAATGGGTTATAGGAAAAGAGAACTAATAGTTAGGTTTGCTTTGAAAAACTTTTTCAGGTACAATTGATAAAACAAGTGTGTGGATTCTAGAACGGAGTTTAAAAGATTGGCTTCTTTGAAGAAACTTGACCATTGATAAATTGGCAAAAAAAAAAAA
>CABHPH010148266.1:3629-16440 GCA_902168325.1 Peromyscus nudipes
TGGAGGAGGAGGACATCAGGGAAGATGGAGGAGGAGGACATCAGGGAGGATTCAGGAGGAGGACATTAGGGAAGATGGAGGAGGAGGACATCAGGGTATAAGAACAGAACAGAGAAAGAACAGAGTAGGAACAAGCAAAATACGAATTAAGCTTTGGCCATCAGATAAAGTACCCATGTGTGTCTGTCTGTCCAGTAGTTTACTGACTCCACGCTTCCTCTTCGGTTTCTGTCTTGCTGAGGGCAAGTCTTCTCAGCAAGTTAGTTTAAAATTTATTTTATTGATTTCTACATTTTTTAAGAGACATTTTACTGAAATGCACTTAACGTGCATATTCCCGTTGTCCTCCATATGATGGTAGAGATGTGTACCATCAGCACGAGATTTAAACATTGTGGTTTCATCTCTGGTATATTTTCTGCTGTAGGGAGCACAGTATTAGTACATCATCACACTTGATAAGCACTGTAGTTATTCATGCCTTGCCTCTTCCACCCATATTCTCCCACCTCTCTGTCCTTATCTTACTTATCCTACTTCCTCTGTATTTGTCCTTTGGGGACATTCATAAGAATAATCCTCTTATTTACTTAATTGTGTATATTTTAGCTAATATATTTTCATTCCCTACTTCCTCTCCCACATCCTTGTAAATAACCTAAACCTCTGAGAACTAATGCACCTGTACTTTTGTTAAGATTTATTCTTTAAGATTCTACATAAGAGTGAAGTCTCTGCCTGGTTATTTGATTTTATTGTAAGGTTCTCTAGTTTCATTCATGTTTTAACAAATGACAGAGTTTTATTTTGTATGAGCTAAGCAGTGTTCCATCATGTATCTCTTTTCTTTATCATTTTCTATATCAGCTGGTGAGCATCTTGGCTGTTGTGAATAGTTCTACAATAAATATGGGAGTATACCTCTTTAACATACAACTTTCTCATCCTAAGAGTTTATATGCAGTAGTGGTAGTTGAGTATATGGTAGTTCTTCCATATTTTAGATAGTCTTCATACTGTTTGCACATGGCTGTGCTTCTTCTGCTCTCACCAACAGCAACCAGGGGTCCTTTCCTTCACTTCGATAGTAGCCATTAGTTAATGAGTCCTCCAATAACTCAAACCTAAGAGGATATGTTTGGAATTCTTGCACAAAGGTGGTAACCTGGAGGTCTGTAAGCTCTGGACCCATATGCTTTCCCTATAAAGCTCTTCATCTCTATACTTTGTAATTTCCTTTGTGGTAGATATAAGTGCGCCTTACATCTTTCTCGGTTCTAAGAGCCAAGGAGAAAAATTGATCAAAGGAGGTAGTTTGGGGAACCCACTTTGATAGACAGAAGCACGGGTCAAACAGCATAGGGATAATGGCTGTGATTGTTTGAGTAAGAATGCCTCCTATAGACTGAGATGTTTGAACACTTGGTCCCCAGTTAGTGAAACTGTTTGGGACAGATTACAAGGTGTGTGGTCTTTGAGATTTCAAATTCTACCCCAGGCCCAGTGTGTGTGTTTGTGTCTGTCTGTCTGTCTCTGTGTCTCTCAGTCTCCTCTGTCTCTCTTTCTGCTGCCACACCCCCAACCCCTGCCCTCTTTCTCTCTCTCTCTCTGCCTGCAGCTTAAGGATCAGATGTGGGATTTCAGCTACTACTCAAATGCCATACATCACCTCTCGCTTGCCGCCACACTTGCTGCCATTGTGGTCATGGGCCAATGCTCTGAAACCGTAAGCGAGTCCACAAATAAATGTTTTTTAGAAAGAAAGTTGCCTTAGTTATGCTGCTTCATCATAGCAATAGGATAGTAACTCAAAGACACTGGCATACAAAATGGATAAGGGTACAGTCCTGGGCTCTGAATTGTCAGTCTGTGGAATGTGATGCTATTATCAGGTAAAGGCACCTAGGGAGTGCTTGCTTCTGCAAAACTGTTGCTCATTGACTGATAATAGAGAAATCTCCATTCATTCCAAGAGCACAGAGGGTTTCTATATTAATTATGGTGGCATGCATGCAGAGGACCCCCCACACACACATACACACTTTCAGTGATCAATCTAATCTATTCTTCCCAGTCTTGTATGGTTTCGATGAGAAATCAGTTGTCATTCTTTGCTTATTTGTGTATGCTTTATCTGTTTTCCTTCAAGATTTTTCTCCTGACCATTGGTTTTTAGCAATTTGAATCTGTGTGTTGGGGCGGGTGGGAGGTTGTTTTGTTGTTGATTTATTTTGCTTGTTGGGGATTTTTGGTTTTATTAGCTATTATCATTTATATTTTTCCTTCTCCTGGGTTGTTCCCCTGGAACTCCATTGTATATATTGTAGAATACTTAGGTTTAATTTTTAATCTGTCTTCACCTCAGTGATTTCTCAGTTGTGTCCATTCCACTGCTAAGTCTATATAAGAAATTCTTCCCTGATATTCGAAGCTTACTTTCATCCTTTCCAGTGGTCTCTTAATTTGCATCTTTGGGTATATGTTCCACCAGTTTTCATTAGATCCTTGAAGTTGCTTACTGGGAATTTTAGCATCACTATAACATCTTAATTTACTATTGATTATTTTATCTCATGCTATTAGTTCAAGTAATTTTTCTAGTTCTGTGGTGTATCCCTTATGCTTTTTGTTGAATTTTGTTTTTTGAATGTTTTTGTTTTGTTCTATTGGGGAAAAAAAAAACTTTCCTACACTCTATTCTAACCATGCCCCTCCCTGCCTCTACACCACACAATTCCAAGCCTTTCCTTTTCAAACTAAGCAAGCAGAAACCAAAAAGGGGAAAAAAAAATAGAGAAAGAAATACATAGAGCACAAAAACAAAAACCAGAACACACAAACAACAGACCAATAAGATAAAAAATGCCCAAACAAAACAGTTTGAGACAAACTGCCTACAAAAATGCCACTGACTTGCTTTTGTGTTGAGCTTCTCTGACATAGTTAACAGACTAATACTGCCCTTGTAGGATGTGACTGGAATAATGTCCTCTAAAAGTTTTTTGAATAGTTAGAGAAAAATTGATACCAGTTTTCTGAATGTCTGGTAGGAAAGAGAAGTGATACTTCAGGTCCAGGCTTTTACTTGATAGGAGAACTTATATTGATTTAATTTCATTATTTGTTATTGGTCTGTTTGGGTTCTTTTTTTTTTCCCTTGGTTCAATCTTGATAAATTGTGTGTACAAGGGTTTAATCCATTTATTTTAGGTTTCCCAATTTGTTTGTGTGTAATTGTTCATTAGAGTATGTTTTTGTGGAATCACTGTAATGTAATATTCATATACGTTGATTGATTTGACTCTTCACTGCTTTTTTTCTTAATATAGGTAATGGTTTCTCAGTTTTATTCTTCAATATCTAGCTTTTAGTTCCATAGATTTTTTTTTTTCTTCTATGTGTTTTCTAGTCTTCATTTTTGTCTTTTTAATATAAGGTCTAGTATCACAGGCTATTTGAACTTTTACCTTCCTGCATGGGCTTTCTGAAAACTGGTATTACAGGTGTATGTCACCATACTTTGATCTTCTATTTTTTATTTTAGTATTTACATTGATCTATATTGTTCCATTTATTTGCCTAAGTTTGGATTTAGTTTGTTCTTATACTTTTTCCTTGAGGTGTAACATTAAGTTGTTAATTTTTTTCTTCTTCTTATTATTATTGTATTGTGTTGGTTTTTCCAGTCCCTATGGTAAAATACCTATCAAAAGTAAACGCAAGGAAAGAGGTTTATTTAGCTGAAGTTTCAGTTAATGTCTGGTCAGTTGTGGTGGGGAAGGAATGGCAGTGAAGCTTAAGGCAAGGCTGGTCACACATGTGCAGATCGGAACCCAGAGATCTGCCTTGAGAGAAAGCTGATCTGTACCCACAAGTTTTACCTGCCCACTACAAACCGTACCTCCCACCTCAAAGGTTCTACACCCTCCAAAAACAGCGCCATTTGTTGAGGACCAAGTGTTCAAACTCCTGAGCCTGTAAAGCTTTATTGTAAATTTGTCTTGAGGTATTTTATTGCCGTCCATTTTGGGGTCCCCTTTTTCCTTGAGGCCCTTTGACCACCAGTCCATGAGGACAAAGGCATAAGCAAGGGCAGACAGCTTTGTACCGCCTGGGAACGCGGCAGAAGTAGCCTTCAGGAGAGCGCCTCAGTGAGGCAGCACAGCTTGATTCCACAGGAGATAGGATTGGGAACAAGAGCTGGGAATCACCTGATTTGCATTAAGTGGCCTGCTCTTATCATCTAGCTGGATTAGTAGCAGCGCAGACCTATCAAAACAGCTAGATTGGTCACCTAATTACCATATGGGCAGAAGGGGAAGAACTTTGTAGGGAACTGTGTCAAGGGTCATCCTTGAGATAATCAGGCATCCAGGATTAGAGACATTCTCCAAATGAGGTTAGGTAGAAGAGCAGGAAGCCCTTCCTGGGTGGGGTGTGTGTGTGTGTGTGTGTGTGTGTGCCGCGCGCGCGCCTGCGCTTTCCTCCATATTGCACCAAGCTAGGAGAGAGTTGCCAAGCCAATGTAGACTGACTGCAACCTCTGACCAGCGGGGCCTCCAACATTCCGTAACTTTCAATGGGCTATGTCCCCATTTAGAGTTTGTCTCAAGATGTTTTTTGTTTTGTTTTCTTTGTTTTTGTCTTTTCGAGACAGGGTTTCTCTGTGTAGCGGTGGCTGTCCTGGAACTAGATCTGTAGACCAGGCTGGCCTTCAACTCAGAACTCAGAGATCCGCCTGCCTCTGCCTTCCAAGTGCTGAGGTTAAAGGCATAGACCACAACTGCCAAGCTCAAGATGTTTTTATTGTGGTTGTTTTACAATGCTGGTGATTGACCCCATGCTAGGCTAGGATCTCTCATGATATTACCAACTTTCACCTTATTATTATTTAGTTAGGGTAGTGATTGTGTAACGCTGCTTATTTTCCAGTTATTTGTATTTTCTTTTAATTTGTACTACTGTCAGTAAATAAAGATGGTGATTATGATTTTAGCTACATTAGATTTTCTTCAGTTTGTTCAAATTTGTCTTGTGATCGCACATGATCTGTCCTGGAGACTTTTCTGTATACTTGAGAAGAATATATATTGTTGCTTTTGGATAGAATGTTCTGCATGTGTATTCAGTCCCTTTGGTCTGATATGTAGTTCAAATTTAATGTTTCCTTTTCAGTTTCCTGTCTGGATAATCACCAGTCTTGAAAGCTGTATACCTAAGTTTCCTTATAATTTATTGTAATATAACTTTCCCTTTCTATCCTTTAATATTTATTTGATATATTTCGATTCTCTAGTATTATGTATATGTGTGTGTTTATTTATAATTACTGTATCCTCATGATTAATTGACTCCTAAATTTCATAATGACATTTGTCTATTTTTATAGTTTTTTTACTTCAAGTCTCTTTAAACAAATAGAAATACTTTTGGTTTCTCACCTGTGCATGCATTAAAGTCAAGTCTTATAGACTTGTATTTTGAGATGTAAGTTTGTTTATCTTTTGGTTGAAGAATTTAAGCCATTTGTGTTAAAAAAATATATAATTATTGGTAGGTAAGAACTTACTAATGTCTGTGTAATGAAGCCTCTAGTAACTAAAACCTAAAAGGATATGTTTTAGAATATTTGCTGAGCTTGGAGCCTACCCTGAAATGTGGTTACTATACCCTGTGAGACTCCACCATAGAAAACTAATCTTGCCTTTGCACACGGGTGCCAGTTGCAGAAAGCTTCTTAGTTAGGGGTGGGATCCCTTTTCCACCTTCCCTTCTCAGAACTGGCATCTCATCTGGCTTGAAGCTGTGCAGGCTTCCTGGATGCTGCCACAGTCTCCCAGTTAATGTGTGCATCAGTTTTGTTGTGTCTAGGAATCACTGTTCCTTGGAGTCATCCATTCCCTCTGGCTCTGATATTCCTTCTGTCTCCTATTCCACATTAGCTCTCTCAGATCTGAGAGGGGGATTTTATGAAAAGATCACATTTAGGAACCTCTTCACTTTTTGCATATTGTTCAGTTGTGGGTTAGCTTTTCATAATGTCCAGGGTTTTATTTAGTTCATTATATATTTTAGATATTAGCCCTCTATTGGATGTATAATTAGCAAAGATCCTTTTTACATTCTGTAGCCTGCCATTTTATCTGGATGGTGTTGTCCTTTGTCATAACGAAGCTTTTCTGTTTCATTGGGTCGTATGTATTGTTTTTAGTGCCTATGCTATTGGTGTCCTGTTTAAGGAGTGTTTTTTCTGTGCCAGTGAGTTCAAGACTATTCCTCACTTTCTTATTCTGTCAAATTCACTGTATCTGGCCTTAGGTTAAGGTCCTTGATCCACTTGGAATTGAATTTTGTGCAGGATCTTGAATATGAATGGATTTGCTTTCTACATGCAACCATCCAATTTGATCAGTAACCATTTGTTAAAGATCCTGTCTTTTTTCTAGTGTGTGTTTCTGGCTTCTTTGTCAAAAATCAGGTGTCCATAGGTTAGTAGAATTATGTCTGGGAATTAATTTGACTACATTGATCAAAGGGTCTAAAGTCAACACCTTGCTGTTGTTATTACTGAAGCTCTGTAGTACAACTTGAAATTGGGGGTTGTAGTATTTCCAGCAGTTCTTTTATTATTTGGGATTATTTTAGCTATCCTGGGTTATTTGTGCTTCTATTTGAAGCTGAAAATTATCTTTTTAATTTCTGTGAAGAACTGTGTTGGAATATTGATGGCATTGTATTAAATCTATAGACAGTTTTTGACAGGATGGCCATTTTCATTATATTAATCCTACTGATTCTTGAGCATGGGAGACCTTTCCAACTTCTAATTTCTTCCTCAACTTCTTTCTTCGGTGTCATAATTGTTTTAGTTTTTTTTTTTTTTAAAAAAATCTGTCCTTAGATTTTTAAAAATTAGTTATTTTTTTAATTTTTGGTTGCCATTGTGAAAGGTACCATTTCTCTGATTTCTTAGTCTGCTTGTCATTTGTATATAGAAAGGCTACTGATTTTTGTGTGTTAATTTTGTATATTGCTACTTTCCTGAAAGTGTTTTTCAGTTATACAAGTTTCCTGGTAGAATTTTTAGATTAGATCTTTTATGTATAAAACAGTATCTTCTGCAAATAAATATACTTTGACTTCTTCCTTTCCTATTTGTATCCTCTAGTTTTCCTTCACTTGTCTTATTGCTCTAGCTAAGACTTCACATATTATATTGAGTAGGTATAGAGAGAGTGGACAACCGTATCTTGTTCCTGATTTTAGTGGACATGCTTTGAGTTTTTTTCCATTTAGGTTGATGTTGTTTGTGTTGCTATAGATTGTCTATTATGTTGAGGTATGGCCCATATATTCCTATCATTCCAGGACTTTTATCATGAAAGAATGATGGATTTTGTTAAGGCCTTTTCTGAATCTAATGAGATGATCATTTGGTTTTGTCTTATGTCTGTTTGTGTGGTAGATTAAATTTATCAATTTATATATGAACCATGTTTGGGATGAATCCAACTGGATCATGGTAGACAATCTTTTTGATATTTTCATGGATTCAGTTTTGCAAGTATTTTATTGAGAATTTTTGCATCTATGTTCATAAGGGATATTGGTCTATAATTTTTTTGGGAGGGGTGGGTGTTTGTAATTTAAGTATTGAGTAATAGTGACCTCATAAAAAGAAATGTGAAATGTCCCTTCAGTTTCTCTTTTGAAGAATAATTTGAGGAATATTGGCATTAAATCTTCCTTGAGAGTATCCACTAGAAAGAGCTAAGCTATGTCTAAACCAAGAGGTGGAATGGAGATAGGATGAGTAAAGGGGTGCCTACAAGCAGACTGCTACAGGACTGAGAGTGTTGCATTTTATTTTATCCTAGGCATTTTGTGTAGAAGCCAGAGTGGATAGTATCTTCCCTTCATTTATGTGTGTACATATGTGTGTATATGCACATGTGTGTGATAATCTCTTCACTGTTGGGCTGGGTGGGTGTGGGTTTTGTTAATGCTGTATATAATAAACGTCAGCATGTCACTTAGACTTACAGCAACACACTCCAATTTCTTTGTGGTCTTTTTGTGGGACCATTGCGCAATGAGGTCTTTTCTTAATGTTCTTACTTTACCTTTGCCTCTCATCAATCACTTGGACATGCCACATCATAGAAAGACTCCCATCATGCTTTTCTTGTATGTAATTACTCCTTTGTAAATCACAATTCTGGAGGGATAGATTTCTTCATTGTGCTAGATGGCCGTCAGTGTTAAACATTGTCTAAATTGCTGACTCTTGTTGCTGGAACCCTCTCAAAGCACTGAGTGTCATCTTCCTTCCATGGCTCACATGACACTCAAATTCTGCCTTATAGAGTCTACCTTATAGAGCTCTTCATAGAAATGCGCAGACGCTTTATCATTCTCTAGTAGTCTAGATGTATTTGCTTTGTATAAGAAAAAAAAATGTGATTTTTGTGCCTATATTGCAGTGGCAGCCAGTAACCACTGGCCCAGCACAGCCACCAGAGAAATTCCTCTTCTATCTTCACTTAGCCCTTTATCCTAACTTTTCTTTCTCATAAAAGGCCTTGACTAAGGATATGCAAGTGAAGACATACTTTTCATATAGCAGATGCCTGGTGTCATACTAGCTATACTTTACCATTAAATATCCTTAAAACTTACCTCATTGTCACGTTTTCCTTTGTTCTTTTTCTTTCCTTCTTTTGTTCTGCAAAAGTGAAGTAGTTTCTGTTATAGGTTCAAGAAAAGTTGTGATTGTATAGATTACTTGCCTTTTCTTGCTTTCTAGAATCTAAACAGAAACCAAAACAGTAATTCATATTCGAATGAGTTTGTCTCTGTGTGTAATACCTTTGGAATCCTTAATGTAAAACTATTTCTTATATGAGTTTAAGCTTTTTTTTTTCTTTTTTTTTTTTTTTATCTGTTTTGATTTTTGCTTGGTTGTTTCATGAGATAGGATCTCACTTATATCCCAGATTGGCTTAGAATTTATTCATTTCACCCCAGGGTGAGTGTACACTTAAGATACTTCTGCCTCTGCCTCTCCAAATCAAGAAATGTTAAAGGACAACTCTTTAAATTGAGTCTTGGCAGCTAGTATTGTTTGTTTGTTTGTTTGTTTGTTTGTTTACTTATTGTGGTTCGCAGTGATTTCCTTGGAGATGTGTTTTGCCTCCCAGGGTACCTGGTACCTGTTGTTTTGACTTATTGCTGTGACTTGTATATGTCAGTTGCTTCAGTAATCATGGTTCATAAAAACATTCCCATATGAAGAAACAGATAGAAAGAATAGTAAGATTCTTAAAGAACATTTGTTCTAGACATCTTAGGTTTAAGAGATTATTGCAGTTGTTAACTTTCCACGGTCCCTCAGTGACCCAAGGGAATGACCTTTTCAGGAAATGTATTCCTATCCCTAAGGAAGTAACTGGTAATTGACTGAATAGACTCAATTTTTCTAATGCTTTATTTTTTTTTCATCATCTACATTTTTATTTAGAGTTTTGGAGGCTGGAAAGGCAAATGTCATTTTACCAAAAAATTCTCCAAGTGGGATAACTCATGTGATTGCCAGTAATGCAAGAATCAGTGCTGAACAAGAGCAAAAGAACTTTAAGGCTCCGTTTTATCCAATTCAGTATTTAGGGGATTTTCTTTTAGAGGTAAGTACAATAAGTACTAGACGTCTTAAAATGTTTGTTTTTATAAAGTGTCAACAGAGTGAAATGAAGTCATTTCTATGTCGGTACCAGAGGATAGGGTCTAGGCTACCCCTTAGACACCAAAGTTTGCAGATGCTAAGCTCTCAAACCTCCTTATGTAAAACAACAGAGGGTTTAACTGTCATCTGTATCCACCTTCCTGTACACTTTGACTTATCTCTAGATTACTACAAGCCTGCATGTTTAGTACCAGTCAGATTTAAGCATTGTAGGCCTGTTATCCAGCTGGGTTTATCGATCTCGTGGATTTAGAACATGTAGCAATGGAGGGCTGAATATTTATATTACAATTGAGTTCTGAATTTTGAAAATGCGATAATTAGAAACATGAAATGGGATATTTTAAGGCATTCTCAATTTCTTAAATAGTTGAGAATGTAGGTATAGATTTGAGAGAAACTTAAGTTAAGCTTGTTGCAGTCTCTACTCATACTATAAATGCTTTAGTGGTATATGCGAAAAGTAATTTTAATTATTTTACCATATACTATAATAAAATAGCAGAGAATGCATGGCATATAAATTTGAGATTGCTGTCTCTTTTTGAAGAGAGAGAATTATTTTTAAGATTTAGAAATAATTTCCTGTCTTGTTCTCCCTTCCTTCTTCCTTTGTCATATAAATACCAATTCTCAAGTTTTTGAACAGGGATCAAACTCCAGATGAAACTCCTAATAGATAAGTGAAGAATTTATGACTCACTCATGGGGTTAGAGAAAGCTCAGGGTGTTCATAAATAACCTTCATCTATGAACAGTCATACTTCTTCCATTCTATCTCATTTCAGTGGATACCATGAAATGATCCCTGTTAGCTTGTACATAGTGCCAGGGACCTAGAATCACTTTTCAAAACCTTCCTTCCCTGATTTCTTGTGTCCAGTCATTACTAAGTCATATTGATTCTATTTCACATGTCTCTTGATTCAAACTGCTTCTCTTTTTTTCTAACATCATACTAACACCAAATCTTTTCTTTGTGCACCTAGAATAAATTTCTACCTAATAATATTCTACTTTTAACTGTGTGTTTTCCATAATATGTCCCGATCACCTCACACAGAGCTGGAACATGGATTCTCATTTCATATTTGTTAGATTAGCAGAAATTGTGAAAGCCTTCTGAATCTTCTGAGAGTACACATAATATGTCTTTCTATACTCACTTTTTCCTGGTGAGCAGTAGCAGTGTAAGCTTGGAAAATTGGATTTAGTTCATGGGATGTATCATTTGAACTATAGGAAATGTCATTGTCCTTGACAGTGATTGATCTAGGAATGATCATGTGGTCAGATCTTTGGGGCAGTGAGAAGTGTAAGAGTTAAAATATTTCCTCCTCAGTCTAGCCTTGATAAGAAGACAACCATATAGACAACTGAATGAAGGTAGAATCCGAACACTTACCGTAGCCCTAGAGGTAGGCACCTACAATTCCAGAACTCCGGAAGAGTGAAGCAAAAGGATCATGAATTCAGGCTCATCTGGGCTCTGTAGCAGGACTATGTCACAGGCAAAAACAAAAAATCTGAACCCTTGCTGATCCCTGAGTTTCTGGATTTATCACTCTCAAAACGAGTTCTTTAATTGACCCTCATCGCCATTCTGAGAGTTAATACTTGTGTTGAGTTGTTTCAGGTGATTTTCTAGTACTTGCCACCAGTGACGGAAAGTCATTCTTAAAGTATATCTGAATTATATATTTTCTGTGAAGATGAAAGATTAGAGTATATTATATAATAACCATACAAACCTAATATACAATAAAACTATGACAATATTAAGATTTAGCTGCTGAAGTATTAAAGAACAGCAAACATTATGTCAACCAAAAGTAGCAGATAGCATCTAGTTTATATACTGAGTTTAAAATACATTGTTTTGTAAGTTCTGGGTCAGACAGAATTACGTAGCTGGTATAAGTGAGAAAAACCACATTGTGATTATTTCTAGGAAAAATGAGAAAGTTAACTTCGTCTTATTCTTTTCTTCCAATTCTGTGGCATAGAACACATTGTGCACCTCACACACTTCCTTTAAGTATTATCTAGGAAGAGGTGCTGTGGAAATTGACTAAGTTTAAAATGACGATCACAAAAACTCTTGTGTTTAATGTTCCTAAACTTTTTAGAAAGCTGAGTGGCAGATTTGGGTTAATATTTAGTCTAGGTTTGTAGGTCTCTATGGAATACTTGCTGTGCAATGCAATTTTTGAGGTACTTTACTATTTAGTAATGGAGAAAGAACATAGAAATTATTAATTTCATTTTCTAATAAAATGCAGGTTAGTAAAAAATTTTGTAAAGTAAAGGAACACAAAGGGGCAAAATTACTAATATGTGTTAATTGTTGATCTGTGTGTCAGATTTTACAGAAAGAAGTTATTTTAGAATGCTTAAACTTCTTTGGACTGTGAACTAAAGGAAACTAAGAGATCTGGGGTGATGGCTCCATGAGCAAAGTGTAAGGACCTGATTCAGAACTCTAGGACCCAAGTAAAGCCCAACACACACCTGTGATCCCAGACTGCTGTGGCCAGATGGGCGGTGAAGACAGGACTATCCCTGAAAGCTCATGGGCCAGCTAGCCTAGCATACATAGGAGCAAGCAATAAGAGAGCCTGTCTCAAACAAGGTGGAAGGTGAAGATGACACCCAGACTTGTCCTCTAACCTCTACCCATGGCACATATGCAAATACAGGTGTGCATGCTCACACACGTCATAGACACACAGAAATTTTCTTAAAAGACGGGAATTAAAATGAGTTGAAGAACATATACAACAGGGGCAACATAAAGACTTTCTAAGTTAAATCAACTAATTTTACCTAGATTTCTGCTTTGCTTGTTCTGAGATATCATGAAGTCATTTTGTTCTATGTATAGTACATGCAGTAGTAGAGATCATGAAGTCATTTTGTTCTGTGTATAGTACATGCTGTAGTAGAGATCATGAAGTCATCATTTTGTTCTGTGTGTAGTACATGCAGTAGTAGAGATCATGAAGTCATTTTGTTCTGTGTATAGTACATGCAGTAGTAGAGATCATGAAGTCATTTTGTTGTGTGTGT
>CABHPH010148266.1:16450-27721 GCA_902168325.1 Peromyscus nudipes
TGTGTGTAGTACATGCAGTAGTAGAGATCATGAAGTCGTCATTTTGTTGTGTGTGTAGTACATGCAGTAGTAGGTCACTGGGTTTGTTAAAGTTCATTCCTAATCTTGCTGTGGTTGTGAGAATTACGAGAACTGCTGCTCCACGCCGACAGCGATCGCTGTGTGCACTATGCATTAGTGTACACTTCACACTCTCTTTCTTATTTAAACCTCTGTTTCTGTGCAGCTGGAATTATAGCCATCCCACTTCAAGTTGATGAAATTGAGGTACAGTGAATTAAATAAATCACCTGACTTCCCATAACTGTCATATTATAAGAGTAAAGCGCCACTCAGTGAATTTTGTTTTCTTTACTAAAATCTAC
The DNA here is from genome assembly GCA_902168325.1 of Peromyscus nudipes. NCBI lineage: Eukaryota > Metazoa > Chordata > Mammalia > Rodentia > Cricetidae > Peromyscus > Peromyscus nudipes. The sequence goes on from CABHPH010148266.1 coordinate 16,816, forward strand.
CCCATTTGCCACATCTCTCATTTGGGTTATTTTTAGGTTTCATTCACTGACTTTTTCTGTAAGTAGTTAAAATTTTGTAATGGATTTAAATATCACAAGATAGTAGTTAATTATGAAATTTCCATGTAAGAGTCAAAGAAAAACCTTTATAAAACTGTTCTTGTACCTAAGGTCCAGGGAACCTGAGGAGGAGAGAGTGGAAGGACTCTAAGACCCAGGAGATGAGGGAGTTTTCCATGAGGTCCTCTCCTCACTACAGTCAGAGGTTGCACATGCAGTCTTCCCAGCACGACTGCCTAAACACAGACCACCACCAGAGTGCATGGTAGAAGCGCACTAGGCTTCAGCTGTGCACAGAGAACCACAGGCACCTATGGAGTGCTGAGAATGGGAGAGAGACTCTTAGTTACACACTGACATAGAGCACTATACTGCATAAAGTAGACTAGATATGAACTTCTTTCCAAACAATAGATGTGGAGAAAAGCCTTACGATGCTTAAAACCTAGTTGGTGCTAAACAATATTTGTAAAGTAAGGAATTTTTAAAAAAGAATATTTACATTTAAAATAATTTCTATAAATCTAAAATAATAGTAATAAATTGAAGAAAATATTGGTATTTTAGTTTAGAGAAGGGTTTATGTTAGCATTCTTTTTAAATAATATTTTTATTATTTCTTTGAGTTAATGATGTATTTTGTTCATATTCACTCCTAACTCCTCCCAGGTTCACTCCGACCTCCCTACCCACCCTACTTTATGCACTTTGTTTCACTGTTCCCTCTCCCTTCCCCTTCACCCACCCCCCTTTCTTTCTTCCCTTCCTTCCTCTCTCAGTCCCTGGAGTCCAGTTTGCTATGGATGTTGGGCTTGCCATGAAGTGTGGTTGATATGTCAGAAAACTGGTCCTGCTTTTCTCAGCAGCTAGTAATTGCTAGTAGCTCTTCAGCTAAGCATGAGACTACATGCCCACTCTCTCTCCGGTACTGAGATATTGTCTGGCTTGAGCTTGCACAGATCTTGTACACAAGTGTGTGTGTGTGTGTGTGTGTGTGTGTGTGTGTGTTCATGTGTATTTGGATGTGGGCAAGAGATCATCTTCAGATGTTGTCCTTCAGGAAGCCACATTTATGCGTGGCTCCTGGGATTTGGACCTCACTGGAGACATTGAGGGAACGATGGAATGATGGACACAGAAAAGCTGTGTGGTCTCAGCTTTCAGATGAAGGAGCTGCAGTACCCCTTAAACTCAGCATATTTATTCTGTATAATTGAATAGTGAGGTGGGGTTTTGCATACAGCTGAACAAGGAGACAGGGTTATTACATACAGCATGGAGGCAAGGTTTGTGGCTTATAGCTGGATCAAGGGGGCAGGGTTAGCTAATCTCTGTAGGACCACTCTCTGTAGGGGAGCAGTGTTCAGGGTATTAATATCTGGAAGGGGAAGTCTATGGGGCACATTTTCTGTACACACTGTCCCTACTTGTATTTGGTACCCAGAGGAAGACTTTGCCATCCCTGAGCCTGTAGTTTCTTGACATGTCTGTGCCCATTACTCATTCAGGACTTCCTCTGCTCCTTACATTAGGAGTCATCTACCTTGCTTTTTGGAGTCAGGGTTTCTTTCTGGATTTTCGGATGGCTGAACATGCTAGGCTTGCTGACTAGCAAACCCTATAGTTTAGCCTGCCTGTGTCTCACCAGTGCTGGGATGTTAGACACATACCACCACTGTACTGATTAGTGTTATGTGAACTTGACATAAGCTAAGAGTTATCTGAAAGGAGGGGGACTCAGTTGAGAAAATGCCTCCATAAGATCCATTTGTGGGTATTTCTTAATTAGTGATTGGAGTGAGATTCAGTTCATTGTGGGTGGTACCATCCTCGTGCTGATGGACCTGGGTTCTATAAAAAAGCAGGGTGAGCATGCCATGATAAGCAGGCCACCAAGCAGCACCCTTCCATGGACTCTGTATCAGCTCCTACCTCCATGTTCTTGCCCTGCTTGCGTTCCTGCCTTCACTGCTTTTGACGATGAAGTGTTACATGGAAGTGTGAGTGAAATGAACCCCTGTCCTCCCAATGTTGCTTTTTGTCTTGGTGTTTCATCAGAGCAACAGTGACCCTAAGACAAGTGGTACAGGGTGGTGGGGTGTCCCTGTGACAGACCTGACCATGCTGGTTTGGGAGGATTGTGGAAGGACTTTGGAACTCGGGGCTAGAAAAGCCATTGAGTGTTGAGCTCAGTGAGCTTGGAAGGTGAGAACGTTGAGAGCAGTGCAGAAGATGGAGTCCTGGCCGTGGCGTTTCGGGGGAGAGCAAAGCCCCACCAAGTCTTTCCTGAAGAATATATAGTGTCTGGTCATCTGGAGCTGAAGATGGGCTGTGGTTAACAAAGAACTTGAACCTAAAGTAAAACCTCACTTTATTGGGACAATGGATGCTAGGCAGCTGGGGCTGAAGAATCAGCTGTGATTAAGAAGAGGCCGGCACTATTGAGGCGAAGTCTTCTGGGAAATGTTAACTCAGAGTCAAACACAGAACCTGGTCCAGAGGCAGCCAAGGTCTTACCTCCTGCTGGTGGCTCAGCTAGTTTTTGTAAGAGTCACCCAGGTAGTACTGATTTTGAAGGCATGAAGGGCTCATGGAGAGTAACTGAGGCTTGGCACTGTCTGGCATGGCTCAGGTTCCTGAAGAGAGTCCAGGAGAGGCTCTCGAGGAAGGTGAAGTTCAGTTGCAGCCCAGGAGCCCAGTGTTTTGGAGATGCAGCAGCAGTGGTGTGGAGCCAGCCCAGCCACCATGGCTGCCCCCGGAGTGGAACTCATGGCCTTATCTTTCACTGTATAATGAAACATGGTTTCAGTTTAAGTTTTTCACATATCACATTTTATGTATCAGTGTCTAATTCTTAAATCCTTAACTTAGAGTACTTGTATAATGCACCCCAATATGTAGATCTCTTGTGTAGCTCCTGAAAAGGATAAGAAGTAAACATTATGTTTCTGGTCTTTTTGCTAATGATAATAAATGTTCCTTTGCATTCTGTTTAACTGAAATCTTTGTCGAATTAGCCCTGATTTTAACCATTTATTTGTCCAGGCTAGGGATTTATCTTCTTTCAACCATGTGAGGTTAAAAAACAAACTATTTTTCTTGCTGCAAATTCTTCCAAATAGAAATTGTTTATGTATTTAAGATGATTCTTTAAAAGGGAGAAAGAGAAGTTCTTATTTTTCTAAATTTTCACCTTAACTTCTGAGTTGCTCTCAAGGGTTATTCTGGGGCTACAAAATTGCCGTCTGCTGAAGGGGAACTCTTGCCTGAGGAGGGAGTCCCCACAAGTAAGGGAAGCAGTGTGGCAGACAGTTTAGATCCCGTTGTAATTATTGCCTAAGATGTTGGTCTTCCACTTTCTGTGCAAATGTGAGTATGTGGACACTCGAATGGAGATATCTTGGGAACCATGATGAGCTCACCTTTACTTTTGGCTTGTTTTCTTGCCACTACATTATATGTGTAATTACATGGATGCGTTATAAAGACTTAGAAAATGGTTTATGAACTCAAATCAGATTTTTTTTCAAGACTGTTTGCAATAGCAGAATTAATGGTGCTGTTCTGTAACATAGGTGCTGAATTATCTTGCAAATGAGAAATCTTATCAGTGAAAGACTGAAAGGTAAACAGTCTATCCACAACTTGACAAATTTTAAGTCTAGATTGTAGTTTGTGTGGAGGTGTGCATATATGCACTCAGGTACACTCTCAAGTGTAGAGGCCACCTTGTGAGGAGCTAGCTGTTAGCCTCAGATATCATTCCTTGAGAACACTCCACCTTATTTTTTGATTGTTGTTTATTTTGTGGGTTTTGGTTTTTTTGCATTTTATGTTTTTTTCTTTCTTTGATATTTGTTTCTTGAGACAGGGTTTCTGGAGCTTGCCATGTAAACTATGGCAGCTGGCCAGCAAGCCCCAAGGATCTACCTGTCTCTACCTCCCAAGTGTTGGATTCTAAGTGTGTGTCAGCAAACAAAGCTGTTTTATTTGTCTGGATTCTAGAGATTGAATGCAGGCCTTCATGCTTACATGGTAGACAGGTTACTGACTGAGCTCTCACCAGCCCTGAATTTTAACTTTAATTTGCATAGGGCTGTGTATAAAATGTTTCGGTCCTAGATGACTCAGAGATAGGATTGTTACTAGACAAGGAAGTCTGACCATAAATGGACAATTTTTAGTATCTGAGATGTGTTCTTAATGTTTATAAGGCTATATAAAATATTTTTGTCCTTGATTCCTCAATAAATAGCAGTTACTAGACAAAGCATTCACTTTTTTGTGTATGTATGTGACATACAGAAATCACTATTATTTAGAAAGTTTGCTATAAGTATTGATTCCTTGAAATATTTTACCAATTTTTTATAACCTTTCTTTTTGGAAGACTTGATCAGACAGTATATGCAATTATATATTAAGTTGAAGTCCATAAAATATATATAATAAATATGCATAATAACATTATTATACTTAGTTAATGGCCTAAACTTTTTTATTCACATACAGAAAGAAATTCAGAATGATGAAGATTCCCAAACCAATTCTGGTTGGACCAAATACAGCAATCAAGAAAAAAGCAAAGATCTTAAGAAAGACACAGAATTTCTTGAAATGAAAGCTGCTGGAGAGAGAAGAATATATAGAACCCAGGTAAAATTTTATGAGTTAAATATTCCCTGATCTTTTTCCTAAAGAATTATAGAAGAGAGCCCATTCTTGGTTAAAAAAAAAAAAAATTATAAATCTTGGGATCTGAAATCGAGCGTATCAACCTTATATTTTTAGGCCATGAGTTGAGTACATTGGGAAGTTTTTGTAAGTCTGTGTTTTAGGACTCTTTGAAATAATGCATATGTGCCTAGAGAATTGTTGAGTTCCTCAAATGTGGTATTTTCTCAGTATGTGCTAATCACTTAAAACTTGTGTGCTTACTGTATCATATGCCTTGTAGAACTTTTCCTCATCCCTGAGCACTCTTTTCATAGCGGTCTAAAGTCAAACATGTAACTAACTGAACAGAACAGAACTTAACACAAATAAACTTGTATTAACATGAAGAACAAGACAACAGAAAAAAACAACAAAACGGGAAGACCGAAGCTGTTGTGCAGCAGTGTGTCACAGACATTAGTGATAACAACAACAAAGCCTCATTGGTTCTGCTGTAGAAAAGCTAATGTTCAGTTCATGCTATGTGTAATAGGTCTGTTTGTTAGTTTATCAAATCAGTCACTCAGCAACTATTAGTCTAAACTGAAACAATTTTTATTTGTAAGTAGAGACTTGTATTCATGCGAGGAACAATTTGAAAGTTTTTAAAATTTGTAGTTTCTTAAATCACATGACAAGTTTAACTAAGATTAAAATACATTGGCCTTTTCACTCCTACTCCTGAATACAGTGCTATTTGTGTGCCTTTTAAGACTCCCTTCTATAATCATATGTGCATGTTTAGTAAGGCTTTTTGAATTGATGTGTCTAAAATAATGCATTCTAAATGTAGTATGAACAGTTGCTGCATACAGCAAGGAATGTAAAATGATGAGGTTATCAAAATAGATTTCATGTTATTAAATATATAAAAAATAGATAATTTGTAAAATATAAGGAAATTATTAAAATAAAGTTAGGAGGTTGTACATAAAATTAGCATAGAAATTTCTCGTGCCTCAAAGAAAAGAGATTGTAATACTTCTTAATCTGAATAATAAGCAGGTTAACTAAGTATATCTGGTAACTTACTGTTTGTAAAACATGGCAAACTAAAGCATTTGTTTTCTAGCCCTTTTTGTAGAACGAAGATATATTAAAAATCACTTTGCATTTTGAATTTAATCTTGTGTGTTATACAAAGCCTGTCTTCCTGAAGTTTTCTGTGTCTTCCATTGGTTCTGTTGAAGCTGTACTAACCCAGAGTATAATTAATTTTATAAACATGTAGAACAAAATGGAAAATCATGATGAAAATGTTAATGATAGATTTGATCTGAGTCAACATCACAAAAAAGAAAAATTCAGAGACTACAGAAAAGATATGAAATCTGTTAAAAAGAGAAATACATTCAGAAGACATACACATGAGAATCAGGTAAATTTTCACCAAAAAATTCATTTTATCTTATAAATCCTTTCTAAATTTACTAAATACAACGTGAGTCATGAAATTTCTTGTGGAGTACATGTATAGAAGTGTTATAAGACATTTATGCCGTGTTTTTAAAGGAAGAAAAAATGCCACTTTATGAGCTCATTAGCCAGGGAAAGAACCAGTCTTACCAATTTTTAAGCCACCTCTGTCATTTTCTAACTGTAACTTTTCCATTTTACCTGGAAGTGTCCCTTATTTTAGAACTTACGTTATTTTTCCTTTTTTTCATTTTAAAATGGCATTCAGTTTTGCTTGTAAATGAACATTTGTAGGTCACACTATTTTTGGACATTTTCCTCACCTATATGTTTTGTTGTTCTATTGTGTTGCATTTTTAAACTTCATCCATTTTTTTGTTGTTGCTCTTCATAAGCATTTGGTTTTCTTTTTGTTTCTTTAAGTATTTGATTGGTTGTTTTGAGATTATCAAACAGCTCTGCTGTGAACAAGTGGCTCTTGGTACACAGGTTCTGGAATTTCCTCGCTGAAAATGTATTCCTAGGAATGAAGTTACTATCATTAGGACAATGTGCATTTTCCCAAATGTTTTTTCCTAATGTAGACACACTTACGTATGAGTGAGCTTTTCCTGTGCATAGAGCTCTATTGATCAATGTGTTACACGTACGCCCGCGCCCCCACCCCCCACACACACTTTTTAAAAGCTTATTTGGACTTTGTAACATTTAATACATATTCTGCTTTGTTTAATTGTGGTCAAAATACAGAAAGAAACTAAGAAAAAAGTTAAAAATATCCAAAGGACTTACATTTTGAGGAAAAAGAACAAAAAAGAAGGTTATTGCAGAACTGGTGATGAGCACGACACACTTGGAAGTCCTTTTCAAAAGCGCATGCGTGACAGAGGTCAGGTGAGGTGAAGGGTGTGTGCTCTTAAGTTTTCCTCCTTTACAACCTAGACAGGCAATGTGACTCTTTGGAACAACCCTTGATGTAATATAATGTTTATTATTTTACTTCTATATATATTATTTAACTTCTTATAGATACATTTATTATATTAGATACATTATAATATAACTAAGTGTGGTCTATCATAAAACTTTATATGGATACATAAGGAAATTTGAGCTAATTATGATTCTCAAATTAAGTTTTTCATAAAAAGAAAAAAAGATCTGGAAAAGAGGTGAATTTCTTTTTCAACATTTAAAAATTTTGAAATTATAATATAAATACAACATTTTTTCTTTTCCTCTCTATATACCCCTCCCCATTCTCCTCCAAGTTCATGACCTCTTTTTTTCACTAATTATTTACTAATAATCACACACATATGTATTTGTATAAACATATATATTCCTAACTCTAACCTGTTCAGTCCATATAATGTTACTTATTGCATGAGATGCTTTTAGGGCTGACCTGTTGGCACTGGACAACCAAGAGCTGTGTGTTTGCCTGGGGAAGAACGCCTCTTCCACTCCCAGCTTTCCTCAGTTGCCTAAAGTTCTTTCTGTAGGACTGAAACTTCATGGGCTTTCCCCCATCCATTCTGCCATGCCCATTGGTGTCTCCCAGCTCATGTTTAGACAGTCATGTTGGTGAGACTTTATGGGTGCAGCTTCTGATGTTACTAGAAGACACACAATCTCACATAAACTCCCTGATCCCTCTTACTTTTAAAATCTTTGCGGCCCCCATTCCTCCAGGTTCCCTGAGCCTTGGATGTATGTACTGTAGGCGTATCCGTTGGGACTGGGCTCTACAACTCTACATATGGATTGAATGTGGTTTTCTGTAATGGTCCCTGTCTGTTGCAAAGAGAAGTTTCCTTGATGTGGGGTGAAGACTACCCTTGTCTGTGGGTATTAGAACAAATATAGATTGCTCTTAGGGATTATGCTGACTTAGTAAATTAGAAGTATAGATTATCCTCCAATAACCCTGACTATTTTAGCGCTATGTAGGTTTCTAGTACCATGCCCAATTTTCCTCTTGTTGAGTGGGTCTTAAATCCAATTAGAAAACTGTTGGTTCCTGCCATGCTCTGCATGCCACTACTGCATCCTTAAGATTATTGTGCCATGCTGTTCTTTGATGATATTCATGGGCTTCATGGCTGGATAGGCCTGTTGGTTGCCTCCCTCCCTGTGAAGCTTGCATAGAATTTCTGAAGTGTATGGTGTTTTCAGCAATAGGGACTTACCATCCACCTCTCAGAGGGTGCAGGTGACAAGGTCAGTAGGAGTAAGCTATATGTTTTGGGAGTCCCCTGGACAGCCCTGGCCATCAACTCCGAAGAGGGCTTCTCGTGTCTGGTTTTGGTGCTCTTTGGCTCTTGGTAGGAGCACCCTTGGGGCAGATTTTTTTTTTTTTAAAGTGGAAAACACCACAGTAAACTACATCTGTTTATAGTTCATAAAATCTCTTCAAATGTGAATATTGTTTCTAATTTTGTTCTTCTCTGGTAGAATACAGACCATTTATAATAAAATTATCTCCCTTTTTAAACTGATTTTTTTCTTAGATAAGCTTTTCCTAAAATGTAACTTTATTTTATGTTCCAAGTATATAGATTGAACATTCTAAATCCAAAAAATCAAAAGCCTGAAACACTTGAGAACAAGTCCTTCTCAGTGGCACATGATGTTAAAAACTTCTTATATAAAGTAGAAAATCTATGCTTCACCTTACGTTATGGACCAAGGAAAACAGGCTAGGTACACTTAAGTTGTGTATAAAGTTACATTAAGGTTATGTATAGAAGAAGTATAAAGGACATCAATTAATTTTGTGTTTAGGCTTTGGTTTTATGATAGGTTCAAATGAAAATTTTTTAAGGTGCTGAAGATGTAGCCCAGTGGTCCAGCATTTGCCTGGCATGCAGTGTCTTGACATCACTGTGTGGACTTTAAAAACAAACAACAAAATCACAAAATATAAGTGGGTTTTTTGTAGTCTTGTATTTTTGTCTGTGTTGAGTACTGTCTTTAGTACAGTATCTAAATTTCTTTACATGTATGTAGAAAGAAAGGAAGAATTCTCTTCTTACTGATTATGCCAATGAATCCAAAACCAAGGATGTCAAGACAAATGTGGATCTCACGGAAGTGAAAAATGCCTTAAAGAAGCAGATATACAGAGACATATTTAGAGCTCAGGTAATGTTTATCACACTATAACTCTTTCTTTAGTAAGCTGTAAGTGACTGGGACATATGTTTGAATTATGGATTGTTTGAATCCAGATACTTGGTGGTGGTATTTAGGGAGTGCTGAGTGTTAGTGGATACTTGAAATCTGATACTTCAGGCTGGCTTATTGTGCTTTGAATCTCTGATTTTTTCTTGTTAAAGTAGGAGCCCTCTTTTTCTAACTTTACATTTCTAGAATAGAAGCCAGACAATTATCATTTCAATTTACAACGGTTTAGTAACAAAATTCAATGCATCTTATAACTTCACTAGCAATTTCTGCATTGCTTTGCCAATTTTTTGACTTGTTTTCTATTGGCTTGCTCATTGAATATCTTTGTAGAACTTTCCTGAATCAGGATGTTATCTTTTATATTTGTTGCAGATATTTTTCACTATAATCTTTTCTAAAAATTTACAAGTACAGGTATTTTAAAACAATACAAGAGGTTTTTAATGTGTGATTGTTGAGAAAACGTGACTCACTTTTTTCCCCATTGGACTTTTATATAACATGTTCTCTGCATTTATATTTTTAATTATAAAGTACTAAGGAGAATAGACAACTTCAGATCTCTAAAGTGAAAATGACCTGAAGTGATTTTAATTGAGGAGGAGACAATAGAACTGGTCTGTTCATGAGAATGCTATTCCTAAAATGATGATAGTTACTACTCTGAGCCAGAATGAGTATCAGATTAATTATAGCTATTAATGTGTTCCTGAATCTATTTTGAATGTTTGGCCAAGGTTTTGTGCTTTGTAGGCTGAAATACAGTTTTCAACTTAAACTGTTAAATTTAATTATATGGTTGTTGTTTTGTAGGCTGTTCGATACAACTGCATCACAATAGATAAACAGCCTGTATACAATGTAGAGGTAAGGGGCTTGGAGTTGGATGGTGATTTGGGTCAAAAAAGAAATGTAATTTTTCGTCATTTTGATTTAAGGTAATGTATTACTTATAATCAGATATAGGGTAGGGAAGAATTATTCTCTTGCAAAAAATTTTTCAACACAGCTATCAATAGTGCTGAGAAAAAAAATGTACCTAGTGCTCATTATAGATGAAGTATATACTTTTTCATATTTCATAACTTTTATAATTACTACTTTTGTGTTAAATTCTTGATCCAATACTTCTAAAATATTTTCTTTATTTATCACCATTCATTCTTTTTAAATGGATTATTTTCTTCCATGTGGTCTTTAGAATGGTTCCAGTTAAAAACTGTTATTCTCAGATTTGTAAGGCAAACATTGCCTCTTAAAGACTTTCTTTCAGAGAAATAGTTTATCTTACCCCTTCAGGCAATGAAAAATAATAAAGAAACAGCTAATAACATTTTCACATGCCTTTTAGTTTTTGTTGTTGTTTGGTTTTTTGAGAGCCTTCTAGTTATGAAACACAGTCATACATGTTACTTGCTTGGGACAAGGAAAGTTCAAGCGTCGTGCAATCTGTCAAGTAGTAAGGACGGAAGCCACCCGTCACCCACTATAGAGGAGGGGACAGTAGTAAGAACAGGGGCCT
>CABHPH010148267.1:0-17525 GCA_902168325.1 Peromyscus nudipes
CCTTCATGTACTTTCTTTTCTACCAAGGCCAATTCTTTCTCAGCTTCAGGTGATAATTCTCTTGGACTATTTAAGTCCTTGTCACCTTCTAAGGTTTTGAACAAATTATTTAGTTCATCATTTTTTACCCCAACAATAGTTCTTAGATGAGAAATGTCTCCCAATAATCTTTGAAAGTCATTAAGAGTCTGTAATCGATCTCTCCTAATTTGCACCTTTTGGGGTCTAATTTTTTGTAGCTCTATTTTATATCCTAAATAATTAATAGAATCTCCTCTTTGTATCTTTTCAGGAGCAATTTGTAATCTCCAGCAAGGCAAAATTTTCTTTACTTCTTCAAACATTCTTTCTAAAATACCTGCATTTGAGTCAGCTAGTAAAATATCATCCATATAATGATAAATTATAGATTTAGGAAATTTTTTACGTACCACTTCCAATGGCTGTTGTACAAAATATTGACACAGAGTTGGGCTATTCAACATTCCCTGTGGGAGGACCCTCCATTGAAATCTTTTAACCGGTTGAGAATTGTTATAAGTAGGCACTGTGAAAGCAAATCTTTCTCTGTCTTTTTCTTGTAAGGGTATTGAAAAGAAACAGTCTTTTAAATCAATAACTATGAGAGGCCATCCTTTTGGTAACAGAGTAGGCAAAGGAATTCCAGATTGTAGAGAGCCCATTGGCTGAATTACTTTGTTAATTGCTCTAAGGTCTGTTACCATTCTCCATTTACCAGATTTCTTTTTGATAACAAATACAGGAGAATTCCAAGGGCTGGTTGATTTTTCAATATGCTGAGCATTTAACTGCTCTTCTACCAGCTCTTCTAAAGCCTGGAGTTTCTCTGTTGTTAAAGGCCATTGCTGAACCCATACAGGCTTGTCTGTTGACCATTTTAAAGGTATAGCTGTTGGTGTTTTTGGAAGATTATCAGTTATTGTGCCCTGTTTTTTTATAACATGGATGGCTGGTGACCAGTCATTAGAATAATATCTTCTGCTATTTCTCTCAGAAACATGTACTAGTTTATGATTTGTTTCTGAGATTGGAGGGATGTTTATCTGAGTATTCCATTGTTGTAACAAGTCTCGACCCCACAGGTTCATGGCTGTGTTAGCTACATATGGTTTTAATTTTGCTCTCTGTCCTTCTGGACCTATACATTCTAGCCATCTTGCACTCTGTTTCACTCGAGATAATGTCCCAATTCCTAACAGTTGAACGTTTACCTCTTGAAGAGGCCAAGTTGGATGCCAAAATTCTGGTGCAATTATGGTAATGTCTGCACCTGTGTCTACCAAACCAGACAACAAAACACCATTTATTTTTATTGTCAGTTTTGGTCTTTGTTCATTAATAGAAGTTTGCCAAAAAATTTTCTTTATGTTTTTTCCTGAATTTCCTATTCTATCTGTTTCATCATCCCGACCAACATGATTTATTCCAATAGGCATTTGGTTATTTAATCGCTTAGAGCAGGGATTTCCTCTACAATTGCTGGAAAGGTTTGAACTGGATTTACTGTGGGGGCCTGCCTGAGGCCCCTCTGGGAGTTTCCCGAAGCCCGAGGCAAAGGATTACCCTGTCTGTCCCTTGTTGATCTACACTCGTTTGTCCAGTGTTTTCCCTTACCACACCTTCTGCATACTCCAGAAGGAAGGGGCATTCTGTTGCCAGTGTTCTTTGAAGAAACATTATTTCTAGGAATCACCTGTTTACAGTCCCTTTTTAAATGTCCTTGCTTTCCACATCCAAAACATCTAACATTTCTCAAACCCTTTGACATTGCTTCTCCTACCCACATATCATCCTGGTCATGAGCCTCAACATTAACTGTATCTCTAATCCAATCTTCCAAAGGTGCAGATCTTGCCTTTAATGGCCTGATTATTCTTTTGCATGCTGCATTTGCGTTCTCAAAGGCCAAAGATTCAATTATTATCTGACTAGCCTCTAAATTCGGAACCATTCTCTGTACTGCTGAAGTTAATCTTTGTAAAAAGTCTGTGAAAGATTCTTTTGGGCCCTGTATAACCTTTGTGAATGACTGAGTTTTTTTTCCTGGTTCCTCAACTCTGTCCCATGCATTTAAGGCTGCGGTTCGACATAGAACTAGGGTTTGGACATCATATAAACATTGTGCTTGTACTGAAGCATATTGGCCTTCTCCAATAATCTGATCCTGGCAGACTTGTATTCCATTATCCCTCCATTGTCTTTCTATATTTTTAGCCTCGTTGCTGAACCACATTTTAAACTGGAGATTTTGTCCAGGCTCAAGAACAGCCTGTGCTAAATCCCGCCAGTCCTTTGATAAAATCTTATTACAAGTTGACCAGGTGTTTAACATTTGTTTTACATATGGAGAATGCATGCCATAAGATGCTATTGCCTCCTTAAATCTTTTTAAGTCTAACATTTCAACTGGAATCCAAACATTTTGTTCATTCTCTTCACCAGGTAGTTGCTCTATGGTTACCGGATAAATTAAAGGTGATTGTGTGAAAACAGGTTTTCTTTCTGTAACCTTATGATTCAATTTTGAAACAACTTCACTGTTAATTTTGTCTGTCTGAATTTGAATTTCTCTATAATTCATTTTTACAGGTTTAACAGGTTTTTCTGAGACTGTTATCCTGGCACTTAAATTGACTATCTTTTTAAATTGTACAATGAGGATAAGAAAAGTAATAAGCTGAATAATTCGATCAATATTAATATTCTCATATAGTTGTTCCATTGTCAGAGTGCCTAAAATTTCAAACAAAGCCCAATTTTCTTCCAATGTACACATAAAGCCCATTTTTTTTATGTAGAAAAAAAATTCTCTTTTAAATAGATATGTTAATTGACTTACCAAGTCTTCGTAGAACAGTAGAAATTCGAGGGAATTTCAAAACAGCCACCTGTTGTTCGAGGTGTGAATCCAGAGAAAGAGAGAGAGCAAAAAGAGCTTAGAGGCTTGACCCAAGTCAAGCCTTAGCTTTACAGGCAGGGGTCCTGTTCAGCAGGGCAGGCCTGAGTTGTTTGTAACACTAGCTTTAAGCAAGTAGCAACAGCTGAGGCTCAGTCAGACCTAGGCCCGAGCTAGGGAGCCGGGGCACTCAGGCCGGAACCTGGACCTGCGGCCAAGCAAGCCAAGCGGTTTTTAATGGATTCTTGTCACGTTGGGCGCCAAATGTAGATGTAACCAACCGTCTTATAAATAAGAAACACAGAACCAATGCAAAGAAGAAAGCCAAGAGGTCAGAGCTAAGAGCTAAAACCTTACCCTTCCTCCTGCAGTGGTCCTACCTCTCCAAAGGAGCCGCTACTTCCTGTTTAAAGTCTTTATATAGTCTCTGTTCTGCCTTCTCATTGGTTGTAAACCCAACCACAGGACTGCCTCATCACGGCCTGTCTGTATAGACCTCCAGGTGTTCTGTGGTTGGTATTGAGATTAAAGGCATGTGTATCCAATGCTGGCTGTATTCCTGAACATACAGAGACTTACCTAGCTTTGTCTACCAAGTGCTGTGATCACAAGCGTACACCACCACTGCCCTGCTTTCCTATGGCTTGCTAATAGCTCTGACCCCCAGGCAACTTTATTTATTAACATACAATTAACATTTTGGTACAAAAGAAAAATATCACCATAATTGTATATTAATTATACCCTAAAAATGAAAGTACATAAGAATATGTAGGTTTTCGCCATTCCACTGTTCACACGGTAGTTTTGGTTTTTCTAGCCTTCCAATGAAAGAAATGAAAACCTGGGGAAGTCTTTCGCCTCTAGGTAGAATAGATCACTGAGGAAGAGGCTCTATGCTGTAACCTTTGGATTTTGTACCTTGTGAATATTTAAGAAGTTAAAAATACATTCAATTGCTTCTTGCTGTGGTTTAGATCTTGATGTCCTCCCACAGACTCATGTGCTGAAGGCTTGGTCCTCAGCAGGACCCTGCTGGGAGGTGTCCTCACTGCTTGGTCCTCAGCTTGGCCTTGGAGAGGTGCTGCCTCGTAGAAGGAAGTTAAACCACCGGGAACTTGCTCTTGAACTTGAACTTATTAGGACCCTGGTCCATTTCTCAGCTACATGCTTTTCCCATGAAGTTCTGTCTTACTATAGGCCTAAAAGCAATGGAGTTAACCAACCATACATGAGAACTCTTGAAACCGTGAGCCCAAACATCCTCTCCTCGTTCTAAGTCTTTTGTCTCCGGAGTTTGTCCCAGAGTGATAACTAATGTACTTCTGCATTTCCTTTGTTTCTACCTCTGGAGCTACTTACAGAGATTATAGTATTCTGGAGACTTCCAGTCTACCCTCTTTCTCCCTTAGTTGCTTTTTCATATTTTAAAATGTCATTTATTAGCATGCCTTGAGTGAATTCCTTAGTATTAGCTTCCAACTCTTTCTTTTGAAACTGTGTCCTGTGCAAAGTTTACAACATTTATTGATTTTTTTTTACTAGGAAAAATAACTAACTTTTTTTTCTTTCAAGATTTTAATTGGGATCTTTCCTATCCATCTGTTCTTTTTTAGTTGTGCATGTTTTATTTAAAAATGTATTGCCACTGCCTACAGCTTGTGAAAGCAGATCTTATTTTTGAGTCCTCTGAGCATCCTAAACACACCAATTATAGCCAGGCTGTTCAATACAATTAATCTTGGAACGAATACCAATCCATTTGTTGTTGAGGTTGTCTTTGCTCCTATCCTTTGACTCTTGTGTGTAATTTGGAATTTTTATTTGCTGACTCATTTTCAGTGGAAGGTTTTTGGTTTGGCTTTCCTTTTTTCTTTCCTTATTGGCTCACCCTTCTCTGCCTAGTGCTTTTGGAGTGGCTTCCAGGACCTGGTCTTATGCAAGCATTGAGGGGCCTCTACTCCCCTCAGGGATGCTGGGAATATTCCACCACTGAACCATCTGAAATCCGCCTCATTCGCTGTTTACTAGGGTGCCTTTCTTCTCCCCAACTCTCCTTAGGGCAGTGGTGACTTTTAAGGCAGATCTTCAGCCAGTGGTATTTGGAAATTTATTTCAGACTCTTTTCTGGAGCTGGGGAGCTCCACCCTAGCCCTGGCTTTAATCAATGTCAGTGGCTCTGGCTTTAGTCTTGGAGGCCCTGCCTTGGCTCCTATTCTGCGTAGAAGATGCAGCCCCAACACCACTGCCACCTGCTTGAAAACGGAAGGCAGTAGACCCTGCCCTCAGTCCTGCTTATGACATCAGTGAGATGAAAACAGAAGGCAGTAGACCCTGCCCTCAGTCCTGCTTATTATGTCAGTGAGATGAAAACAGAAGGCAGTAGACCCTGCCCTCAGTCCTGCTTATGATGTCAGTGAGATGAAAACAGAAGGCATCAAAGAGATGCTCTTCTTGTTTTCGAACTCTCATTTGTTCTTTCCTTTTCTCTTCTTCAAATATCTCACTCCTTTTTGCTTTGTGAATGGCATGGGGCAGGAGTATGTCTCACTGTTATATTTTCATTCAAGTGTGCTTTAAATAAATTCAACCTTTTGGAGTCATCTAGATTATGTCCATGGAACAGCTTCCCTGGTTATCTTCCCTAACACATATTTAAAATACCAGGAATGAATGATTTTGAGATGTTTACTGTTGTAGAATATGTTTTTTTAAGATATGTTACTTTTGTTTATGCTGTGGAACATTTGTTTTAATGATGCAAAGAAGTGTTGCATTCTTTTATGTTGCATTTGTTTAACTCTGTGAAGCTGTGTTACTGTGCCTGTCTAAAACACCTGATGGTCTAATAAAGAGCTGAATGGCCAATGGCAAGGCAGGAGAAAGGATAGGCGGGGCTGGCAGGCAGAGGGAATAAATAGAAGGAGAAATCTGGGAAGAGAAAACAGAAGGAGCAAGAGAAAAAAGAGAGGAGGATGCTAGGGGCCAGCCACCCAGCCACACACCCAATCATAGAGTAAGAGTAAAAGTAAGATATACAGAAATAAGAGAAAAGTAAAAGCCCAGCAGCAAAAGGTAGATGAGAAAATTTAAAGTTAAGTAAAGCTGGCAAGAAACAAGCCAAGCTAAGGCTGGGCATTTATAATTAAGAATAGGCCTCTGTGTGTGATTTATTTGGAAGCTGGGTGGCAGGCCCCCAAGAGAATCAAAGGAAAAAAGAAAACAATCAACAACATTTTGGCACCCAACGTGGGATAGTAGAAAGCTGAACAGCAGTTTACATTGCCTACAAATCATATTCCATATCATGCTTTCTCAAACGTAATGTATGTGCTAACTTCCTGGAATCTAATTAAAATGATGATGGTGGAGGAGATCAGAAGAGGGCCTGGGCTCTATATTTCTAGCATGTTCTGAGATGATGCTGGGGCTGCTGGTTGGGAAACTATACTTTCTGTAGCAAGGTCTGTAGCTCACTTAGCAAAACACAGGACCTGAGGATCCTTAATAGTAATGGACAATCCTGGGACTTCAACCTGAGTGATGTTCTCCAGAGCCTGAGCACTGAGCCACACAGCCCTGCTCATGTCTTCTTCCACACTCAGTGAAAGTTTTTGTCAAGGTGGGACGAAGGACAGATGCTGTGCCATAGGTCATTTTTCTACCTGTAGCTTTTGACACCAGGTTTCTGTCTGAGCTGCCATCCTGGGACAAATTCTCCCCAGTTGGCCCTCCACATCAGCTCAAGACCCAGGCACACCTGAGTTCTAGGTGACTATTGATTTACTCTTGAGCTAAAACCTTGATCTGAGATGTGTCTTCCCACGTGAGCCATGCTGGTGACCAGTAGATCCCTTATCTTGGGATCCCCCGCTCCACATTACCTGACAAAGCACTGTGGAAAGTCTAGGGAGCTTGCCAACCTGTGTTCTCCCCAGCACCATGCTAAGCCGGATGTGTAGGGCACTGGGACTTCAATACCTTATCTTTTGACACAGCCTAGTACAGTCCTAGCAAGTACAGCATTGATAAGCGCTGGGCGCAGGCATGCGGGTCTCTATGGAGATTACTAATGTCTCAGATGAGCTTTGGGCAAGAGAGCTTACCGAAAGCCAGCTCTGGTGCCGTAAAGGCTATTTTAGGCTCAAATGCAATCTTCGATCTAAATTCTCTTACGTTCCTTTTTCAAAGGGAGCTGCATGTCATTTATCATTCAGGACGTTTGAAGGCAGCTTCAGCTTGTGGAATTACTATTTAATCATGAAGGGTCTGTGTTTCTGTGAAATCAGCCGGTGGTGATTTAGCAGTAATGAGTCATTCCAGGCTCTGAATTGCAATTGGAAAACAGAGCTGTCTGTCCATTTCCATCAGGCTGCAGTGGACCCTGTGGAAAAGGCATCTTGGAACAGGAGTCCAGAACTTTGGATTCCACATAAATGAGTGTTTTCTTTTTTTCTTTGTCTTTTTCTTTAAGGTTTTGCTCACTCATCTATAATCGTGAGTTTTTCCCTGTGGGGCACAATGCCTTGCCTTTTACTGTTTTCAAAGTTTTAACTCAAAACACAGACTTACAAAAGACTAGAAAAGCCTCCAGAGAAAGGACTAAGGGCACCTGTATTAAGCCGTGGGTGGCGGGACTGTGTTCTCCTTGCTGTGTTCTGGGAGCAGAAGCTGACAGACAAGCTTGTGTGGATCTGGGGATTTGCTGCCACCTTTACAGGGGGCCAAGCAGTCCACAGATTCTACTGTCACAATGGGACATAGCAGGAAATCGGCCCAAACAGTAGCAAAGTACATAGTAATCAAGTAATCCCAACCCCCAAAGGCACTTGATTGAAATGGCAAGCAAGGACCAAGCCTAGAGAGGGGAAGGAAGTTGGGTCCCTGGGAATAACCTTGGAGAGGTTTATTGCAATGCTCTCTCTCCCCTCAGCCACCACAGGGTAAGTAAATTCCACTATAAGCCGCAACCTTTGACCTCTGAGCCAAAGTCAACCCTTTTTCCCTTTAACTCAATCCCGTCCAGTATTTTGTCCCAGTACCGAGTGTATTTATGACCCTTGAAGGAGCCTCTGTGTACAGAGAGCACTTGAGGAACTCAGGCTTTCACCTGTAGCTTCCCACCGCCTGCTGTGAAGAAGGCCCCGGAAGTAGGAAGATCAGGAACCTGCCAGTCAGCTTGTGCAGCATCCTCTTTGCTTCCTCACGGAGTCGCTGAGTCTGCTGTGCCTCAGTTTCCCTATTGTAAGACAGATCTTGTCACCATGTGTCTTAGGAGATAGACACCACTGGAGAATGTGGTGAAGCAAATGAACTCACACTAGGGAGAACACGGAACCCGGGGGAGTCGAGACACACTGAGATTACTCTTCATGGAGAGTAAGGACCGAGGCTCTGGGAATGCGGAGGGGCCCAGCCTTCTTACAAAAGGAAGATTTCACGTGCGATAGGAGTGAGCCTCCGGGTGCATCCTCCTTGTTCTCCTGTGTTTCTGTGTTCCAGGAGCGGGTGGATTTGTCTCAGTCTTGCCGTTTTGACAGGGTTTGCAGAGTGGGAACCAAATGAACCTGGAGGGATTACAGGCGCTCCAGAAGTTTCCTTCATTTCTCTTTGTATGCCGTCTGCTTCTGAGGGAGACGATGGGTCTGCTGTGCAGCTTCGATGTGGAGAGTCATGTGACTCTGCACTTGCTTTATGTGCGTTTAATAAAAGCATTTGAATTCTACCTTTGACAGTAGAAAGCAGAGCGTTTGCAAATCCTCTGAGGGCGTGTACTCCTGAGCAAGTGCTAAGGTTTTACATTTTATTTATTTATTTATTTATTTATTTCTTTGTTGTTAGTGTGCTCCTCTGTGTGTGCATGTACATGTGCATGTGTGTGCGTGCATGCATGTATTCATGTGTACTTGTCTGTGTGTGCATGCATGTGTGAGTATGAGTGTGCGTGTGTGTGCCTGTGTGTGTGTGTGCGTGTGCATGTGCGTGTGTGTGTGTGTGTGTGTGTGTGTGTGTGTGTGTGTATGTAAGAGGTCAGAGGACAGCTCTTTGGGGATGGTTCTCTCTTTCCACCTTCAAGTGAGTGCTGGGATGAAACAAGGTTAGCCAGGCTGATTTGATGAGTAAGTTCACTGCTGAGCCTGCCCTGGGCCCTGAGCAAATTCTTCCAGGTCACACCTGTACTGCCCTCTTTTGCCTCTGGAGCTCAGCCAGGACAGAGCAGGGCCCATGAGCTAGGCTCCAGGTGTTTGAGAAGGGGTGGACAAAGTTGCATTTGAACATAAAATTTGGTTTCTTTTCCACCCAGTGAAAATACCAGGAAAGGAAGTTTCATTTGCTACGATTTAGTTAAAAACATAAAGACCCTTAAAAAAAAAACCCACAGATTTCCCAGCATGGAGTGGCATTCAACAGTTTTGCAATTAAAACGATAATGAAACTTTTCTCGCTAGAACTTCTCTTTAAAATCAGTGTGATGGGTACACAGCACACCATTAGGAGGAATTATGCAAAGCAACCTCCCTGTTCCAAGTTTTATTTTAAGATTTAATTTATTCCAGATTCTGCAGGAAAAAAACGCCCATGTGACAAGCCTGCTAACAGATGTCAATTTAGTTTTATAGCACATGCCTGCGTTTCAGAGCCGGAGAACGGAGGTTTTTCTCTCGGCCTGCTGTTTATTGCACACCGCAGCCTTGGGGAGCGGTGCTCCAGAGGGGGGCTGATTAGTGAGCGTGCAACTCACCCTGCTTGGCGGCTGGCACTGTCAGTGTTAGCGGAAGTCTACGTCCTGACAGATGAAGGCTCCAGAAGAAGCAAAGGTGACTGAAAGTGGATTTCCTCCATTTGCATATCTTCTAAGCCAAAAGATAGGTTGGATTATGGTATGATGTAAGAGAAAAAGGAAAAAAAAGAGAGAATTGTGTATTTATAGAGAGAATTAATTTAAATAATAGGTACTAATAAATAGGTCATCTTTTAGTATTTAGTTTATTATTTTCTATTATTATTTTGGGTTTTTGAGACAGGATTTCATATTCTAGCCCTGCTGGCCTGTAACATAGGCCAGGCTGGCCTTGAACTCACAACAGTCTTACTGCCAGCGCCTCTAGGGTGCTGGGATTACAGGCACATGCAGCTATACCTGGCCTTGCTATTTTCAATTGTGTTCAAGTGACTCTAGAATAAGACTGGCTAGTTTAACCATCCTAAGTGGCTCAATAGTGCTAAACCCAATGATGTCGTGTGTCTGCTCTCCAAACCTTTTATAGTGCAAAGCAGAAAGCCAATGCCCATTAGGCAATAGCTCCCCTTTCCTCCATGCCCTGACTCCCTGTAACTGTTCATCAACTCGCTCGCTGTCTTTGTGAATCACCTGTTCTAGGCAGCTCACTCAAGTGGACCCTCTCACAGTGTCTGTCCTTATTTGTATCTGGCTTACCACCATGGCCACGAATGACTGTGTAAGAAGGAGTTTATTTTGGCTTATGGTTCCAGAGGGATAAGAGTCCGTCATGCAGGGAAGCCTGGCAGCCAGCAGCAGGCGTGGCAGCAGGAACAGAGAGCCGAAAGCTCGACTCTTCAGCAGCAAGGACAAAACAAAGAGAGCAAACTTGGGAGTAGAGCAAAGCTGTGATGCCCGAGCCTAGAAGGTATATATGCATTTCTCATTTAAAACACCACACATTTTCAGGGTTCCTTCACATCATAGATTGACATCCTTTACATTATCAAAATGTCCTTCCTTTTTTATTTGTTTATTTATTTAAAAAAATTTTTTTTGAGATAGTGTCTTTCTATGTAGCCCTGACTGTCCTGGAACTCTCTGTGTAGACTCCCTTGTGCTCCAGGTGGCCAGGCCACAGTAGGAATTGGGTAAGTGATGGGTGGGTAAAGGGGCCATCCCCACCTTTGGTGATTCAGCCTCTTTGAAGTGTCTGCTTCCTGTTATCCAGGGCCCTCTATTTTACAGGATGGTGCTCAGAATGACTGGAGAGGTTACTAAGGGGCCCTGCCTTTCCCATGGTCATCCTATAGATCTCTGTATATCTAACACGTTTTCAGTTAGGTTCTTTTTCTTATTCTGTGCTTCATCTAATATTTAGAGGTAGAGCTATTTCTACCAGAGATGCCCCTCCCTTGCCTTGCGGGTGTGAGGAGGAAGCTGCCTGTAGATGTGAGATGATGTTAAGAAGCAAGGAGATATCAGGGAGAGACTGCTCTTTCTTTTCTTGGAAAATTGCCTCCACTCTCCAACTCTCTAAGGAATTGCTCTGCGAAGAGCAGAGAGGCCTTTTGGTTATTTTCTCATTTGGCTTACATCAGTAATATTTTGCTTAATTACATGCTGTTTATAGATATTTTAAATGGAAGCTTCAGTCTTGAGACACTAAGAGAACCTCAGATATTAAGAATATATAGACATTATATTAGAGACTTAACTTCTTGTTCTTAGTTTTATAAAAGAATCTTGTTTCTTCTTTGTATAATATTAGCGGGACCAGCCTTAATATTACACATCCCAGGGGCTCAGGAGAGAGAACTACTAACGGCGAGGACTATTTTTGGGAAATAGAATCTAAGCACACCGAGCTCTATAGTCCACTTGCTTTAATTCCTCTGGCATAACATCCTTTATACACAGCTTCAGTTCTGTTCTCGTGCCTAGCTCCTTTCTTGCCTGATTTCTGTTTATCTACTGCTCCCTCTTAAGTTCTATCTTAATTCTCTCATCTTAATTCTGCCTCATCTAGGTACTTTTCACCTTGTTCTTAGCCAGCTAGAACTTTCCCATCTGACTCTTCCTCATCTTCCATCTCGTTCCTCTAGCACTCTCTTCTAGCCCTTCAATCTAGTTCTTCCCCATCTCAGTTTGTTCCTGTCAAGTTCTTACCCATCTAGTTCTTCCATTCTCTTTTCTCGTCTCCGTCCTGTGCCTTGGAAGTCCTGGTATATAAAGGGAGGGTCCGAGCCAAATTGTGCAAAGCTATTTTACTTAACGTCCACCTCACCTAGGCAGTGTCTCTTTGTGGAATTTACCTTAAGTCAGGAGACTTGTATGTGGGCTGTTATCACTGTTATCCTTGGAAGTTGGGTGCCCATCTGGGCAGTGTTTCCTGTAGTCCTTGAAACACTGGCTAAGGGAGATATCTGATTCCAGAGAAAGCCTTTTCCGAGGCTGTTCTCCAAATACCTGGAATGTGTATGTCCAGAGAGTGATCGGTCCACACTGTTAGCCCTTCTTAGGGAAAAGTCAATTGGGAAAACTATTAAGGCACACATGATTTTCATAACAGAATACAGCTGATATATAACAAGCCCAATAACACCAAAAGCTCCTTGGAATTTGGCTTCCTCTGGAGGAATTCCTTGATCCCTCCAGGTAGTGACTGTGCCATAACCAGCTGAGTTCTTATAATATATTCCTGTGGCTTGCAGCATTTCTTTGCTTCCAAAAGTAGTAGAGGGCACAGTTATTATTCTAAATTTTGTCATCATTGTTAGCAATAGAGACAAAGAAAGAGGCTGGTCACAGAAACATTTGACTCAGCTCTTTCCTTAGAAAATTTATTCTTTGCATTTACCACGCTGTTGCCATTCCAATTAACTGAAGATATTGGTTATCTATCTAAAGAGACTTCTGAATTCCTCCAGGTTGCTCTGGTCTTGATATTGGCATGAGAGAGTCACATTGATGATGTTGTCAGGACGTCTCTGGAACAGTTAGCACATGATGGACCACAGTACCCGTAAAGATGCTGCTGCCTTTCAATCAAAGAGACCAAAATGCAGGCTTGGGCTTCAGCTCAGCGCTAGAACATTTTCCTAATGTGTGAGAGGCCCTGGGTTTGAGCTCTAGTACTTCCCCACCCCCGCTGCCAAAACAAACAAAAAACCCAGAGAGGCCCCAACCAGCTTTACAATCTACCAGCTGTGTGATGAGCACAGATAAAGCCCTCAGGGCCACATTGCATCATTTCTGCAGAAGGAGGACATTTTTTTTTTTTTCTGGGCAAGACAGTTGAGGAATTAAAGCAGAAGTCTGTAAATCATGGTCACAGCACCGTTTGCTCCCTATAGAACTGTCCACTGGTTTAGATTGATATAACGCCCTTTGGGCCCTGCTCTAATGTTGAGATGGCATGTTATGGCATGCCTGACAGTGTATTTCATTGCTCTTTTACTTCTTAATGATCATGGAGGATTGCTTTTAGGTCAATCATTTCCTCAGATATTGTTAAAGGGGAGGGGGATTAGTATTCTAGATTGGATCTTGGAAGTATTTGGAACAGAAACGGTGCAGACCTGAGGTCCAAGCATCCCTTCAGTGTCCTTAAGACTGATTTTGCTGTGGTGACAGATAAGGGCATAATTGGTGTGTGCTCCGGATCAGCTGTCTGCTTCATGATGTCGGAAGAAATCTTGTAACTCTGAGCTTCCCTTGGGCATCTCCTGGAACACTGACATGAATGGTCTGGGTTCTTCTGACATCTTTGATGGTGTTTAGCACAGCAGGGGCTGTACTTGCCACTGTTCTTGCGCCACGCCATTCATTTCCTCTAGTCCCCTCCACCACCCATTCTCTGTCTTTGTAGCCTGTCTGAAGTCCCCTGTTACAGAATTTTGACACCTTTTGAGAGCTATATCAAGTATAGTACTAAATTTAAAGTTCTGGAATTTTCAGGATAGCTTAAATTATGTGACTAAATCAAAGAGTGGCTGCCAATCTATCCCTATCATCATTCCCATGCTGTGCCACTTAACTGTGTTAAATAAAAACATCTCACTTGATAGGAAAGGTCTGAATCCATTGTGTGTGTGTGTGTGTGTGTGTCTGTGAGAGAGAGAGAGAGAGAGAGAATGTATGTGTATGTGAGAGTATGTATGAGAGACTCTCACATACATAATCATTCGCTCTTGTGTGTGTGTGTGTGAGAGAGAGAGAGAGAGAGAGAGAGAGAGAGAGAGAGAGAGAGAGAGAACCAGAGGATGATATCAGGTATCTATCACTCTCCACATTTTATTTTTGAAGCAGAATCTTTCATGAAGCCTGGAGCTTGAAGATCGACTGGACGGGCTGGCAGTCCAGCCTCTGGGTTGCCTGTCTCCACCCGTCCCAGCATGCACCACCTTGCCTGGCTGGGGATCCGAACTCAGATCTTGTGCTGCTGTGTAGCAAGTACTTCGCCAACTGAGCCATCTTCCCAGACTCTGAATTCAATTCCTAACCTGTTAACTTTCCCTAATATATCCTTACAGATACTTAGAGATTTTTTTTTCTTTTGAATCAGGGTCTCACGTTACAAGCTGGCCTTGACCTCACTGTGTTTGGCTACAAGGATGACCTTGAACTTTTTAGGTGTGCACTACAACACCCGATCTATGTGGTGCTGGGATAGACCCAGGACCTTGTCCCTGCTAGGCAAACATTCTACTAACTGAACAGCTTCTCCGGCGCCAGATGTCCCATTGCCTGACTGGATGGCTTTGCATCCAATTTGCCTAAATCCTTCCATTCTGTGCAGCGTTGATGATAATTCCTACTCTTTCTAATATTTTTCCTGTGTTTGAACAATGAAAAATAATTTCACTCATCTTTCAGATCCTGTTCCAAATGTCATTTCTCCCACAAAGCCTTTCTTCCAGCCATTTAGCTTTTACTGCATGAATGATGCATGTTCACTGTCAAAAATGTAGATGACAGAGAACACAGGAGGGAAAAGGGAGACAAAGTTACGGTGAACTCTGGCATGGGTGACACCTGCTCCTGGGATATATAGTCCTTCATTCCAGATTTTTCTTTCCTATAGTTATGCATGTTAACAAATTACCACTATCCTACTATATATGTTATTTTATAACCAATTTTCTTTTCACTTAAAATATCTTGAACATTTCTGTGTTCATTAAGTATTTCATTTAGGGATATGGTAGTATCATGGGTAATAGCAAAAATCTGGAAACAACACAATTATCTTGTTGAAGGATGGAATAAACGAAAGTTGCCAAAGCCCGTATGATCAAATATTCAGTGACTATTAAAATAACTACCACATATCTGTGCTTTGCTAATGTGGAAAATATCTGAGCCAAACTGTTAAAAATTGAAAGCAAAGTGCCAGATGTGGGGGTATACTGTGACACCCACAATCTGAATAAAAATAAGTCTGCAACAGTTCCATGCTTGCATATGTGCTTTTCAACACAGGCCTTTATGTAAGCATACTGGGGATCCTTTAGGTAAAGGTACTGTCTTTGGATAAAGGGATATTTTGAATATTTAGCATGAAGGTAGCGGGGACTCTGGGGTAGGAAAAAGATATTTCATTGACATTTTGAGGGGTTTGGACATTTTAAACATCTGAGTTTTATGGACATTTCCATATAATTGTACTAAATATTTGTCTACAGTGTAATCTTTGATGGCTACATATATTCTAGTGAATAATTGCACTATAATGTATGGGATCCCTTCTCAATTGATGTGGATATAGGCTACTTCAAGTTTTGGGCTACCCTATACCATACAGTAGTAGCCTTTTTGTAGCTCTCACTAAATTACCCTCAAGAGACTTTGTGCTATTTTATTTTTTTGACTGAGATCTTCCAGTGAATGTGATAGCTTATGACTTTGAATTCCCAAACAACTTCATTTGCATATCTGTGCTATGGAAGGTAGCTGGGGTTTCTTCCACCATCAGAGAAGAACAGTAGAGGCACATCTTACATCCCTGAGTCCTTATTGCATCTCTAGCTATATAAATGATAATGTATACACATTAGACACTTGGAAATGTCAGAGACGGTGACTGCCGTACTTGCTTCCTTTCCCTGCTTCAACACAGAGCTGCAGTGAATCATTTCACACAGTGAGTGAACATCTTTCTAAAATGATGGTAATGCAATTTATCCAGCTGAATGTCCTGAGAAAAAGCCCTGTTTGTAGATCACTATAAACCACACTCTGTAGACCCTCATGAAATACCAACGTCTTTAACAATTGAGCTAAGGCCATTTTACACACATGTAAAAATACTTATACATAAATATATATCATAAAGTTGTGTAACCAAGCCGCAGAACTGAGCGATGTTGACCGCTTCTGGCTTCCTCATTAATAATTAGTTGCCACTTGTCATTTATTTTTCTTCTATTGGCTCATGGCGGCAGACAATTAGCAGTCAGTGCGGAGGTAAGAAACACTGATGAGTTTTGTCATGTGGGAAATTACCTTGATGCAAATAGCCTCTGCATAGACCACGAGCGAGGTGAGGTATCCCAGAGGTTATGGATCACAAATTAAGAGGCCTGAGTTACATGGTTTATTGAATCAATTAAAAACACACAGTGGGAAGTAAGGAGAGGGAGGTAGAGTACATTCATGTAGCAATGAGCTAGACGAACAATTCTGCATGAATCCTAATCAGCCGCCAGCCTCCCTCTTCCCCCTCCCTCTTCCTCCCCGCCTTCTCCATCTCCCTGTACCTTCTCCTTTCCCCAAGCTCTCTCTCATTAGCCTTCCCTGCAATGGTGGAGCAGTGAGGACTGGAATTAAGGTTGGGAGCAAGGAGACTCCTTCATAGAGATGCAGGTAGAGGTGTTTTTTGTCACAGCCGTGAGCTCACTTATTTAGTTGGTAATTGATGACTTCATGAATACTGATTGACTCACGCACACTTAATGCTCATTATCCACTTGAATGTTTAATGAACAGTTCTCTCCCTTCCTAATTCTTAGCACACATACATTCTGTAACCAGCCTGGTAGAAGTGAAGATGTTCTAAAAGGACACTTGTGCCCTTCTCTTTGGCTATCAGGCTGTTGAGACAATGGACCCTAAAACTATGGTAATTCTCCCAGGAATCTCTTGCTGGGAGAAGGAGAAGGCTGGGAGGAGCCTGGTGCCTGCCAGAGCAGAGCAGAGCGGTCTCCCAGAAAGAGATTCATAACTTGTCA
The DNA here is from genome assembly GCA_902168325.1 of Peromyscus nudipes. NCBI lineage: Eukaryota > Metazoa > Chordata > Mammalia > Rodentia > Cricetidae > Peromyscus > Peromyscus nudipes. Next base: position 16,871 of record CABHPH010148267.1, read on the forward strand.
GATAATTGTGGGAGAGACTGGAGCTCAGACAAAGATGGGACCACCCTGGACTAGGACTATTTAGCTGTGCATACCTCTTTTACTTCTATTTAAACCTAAACCTTATGCCAGGACCCTGAAGATGAGCTTGAAGGGATCACTGGTCCTCTGTTCCTTTTCCCAACATGGCCACGGTGGTCCAGGCTGACTTGTCCTAGCTGTCAAGGCCCAGGCTGTCAACCATAACAAATGGCTCTTAAGTTACTTGTTGACTATACAAGATATAAGTTGTGAACTTTGTATTTTCCATTTGCTGTCTCCGTCTTCTGTAGAACTAAATATTCTTAAATAAATAAATGGCCACTCCGTTTAAAACCTAACACTGATAAAATTGTGTAAAATAACTTCTTTTTCACCATTAACCCACTTCTGTGTTCAAACAAACACTTCTTTGCAGTCTTTGTGGAGGCCAAAGGCAATCATCCATAGGTTGTCATGAATAAAAAGGTGAATAGAGTGAACACAACCCTGAACAGCCGTCCTGGGCTTCATTCTTATGATGACTTAAGAGTCACACAAGACAAACATGCTATGTGCCTAAATGAGGTCCTGCTTTGCAAACATTTTACTTTTAAAATTACGTGTGTGTGTGTGTGTGTGTGTGTGTGTGTGTGTG
>CABHPH010148268.1:0-14061 GCA_902168325.1 Peromyscus nudipes
GGAAGGCTGGGAGAATATGCCAGAAGGGAGCAATCAAACCCAGCCAGGCCAAGGGGGGAGACCTAATGAAGCTTCCCTAGCTCTAACTCTACATAGCCCACCCTGACACCTGCTCTCCTGCAATCCAAGCAATCCCATAATAGGCATTGCTAGGCAACGGCAAAACCATACATTCGCTTTATCAAAATATCCCCCGCCTCGCCCTACCCCTGACCTGAGGGGTGTGTCTCCATTTGATGGCTACTTGTTCGCCAGATGTTTTATGTGCTATCGGGATGATGACAGATCCAGCTGGTGTAACAGGGTCGAGGTAGAATAACTGGAGAGCAGGGATTGTTTGTTGGGCCAGTCACTGTGTTATGAACAGAAGAACTCTGGGGAAATATTCTTGGACTCTTAGCTCAGCTAAATGTATCTCTTTCTTACAATGAAATTTTTCTGCACGGCACACCACTACCTCCTACCAATCATGTCAGGTATATGTATGGATGTATCTCCATGTCTTATTTATCGCTGTGACCACAGGACCCAGGCCCTTGACAGAACAACATGCCTGAGGTGGAAACATTGGGATTAGAACGCCCAGTGCTCTGCTCAGTTCAAGTGGGACGAGCTAGCAGGATGAGTATATACGTCTGTCTGGACCATAAAGACTGCCTGAAGCTAGTCGCAGCCGTTCACAATTGTGTAATGATGTGCGGACTCAGAATGAGCGGAAGTTATCCAGCCCAACACTGTACAAAGAAGATGGAGGAAAGGGAGGGGGCCAGGATGTTTCAGAAGTCACTCTGTAACCCTCCTCCCCACTTGCCTCTACAGACCTGCATTGTCTAAAGCATGTAGCAAGCCCCAGCGCCAATACTGTGACCATCATTCCAAAGGGATGTGAGGGGTAGGGTGGGCAGGGGAAGGATGTTAAACCTCACAGTGCGAATATGTAAGGGATCCATCCATCACTTTCTGCACCGTTCTGGCTACGGCATCATCACTGACGATAGGACAGTGCCAAGGATTTGGTCGGTTCATTAACCTCCAGGGTGAGGACCGACCGACACCTTCCCCTCCTCCACCCGCTTCCCGTCACCTGGCTTCTCCAGCTTCCGAGGCAGTTCACCCCAGCAGCACCCACTTGGCAGCTCTTGTCCTAATGCTCAGCTAATAGTTGTCTGTTCCAGGCGCTGTCCAAACGCATACTATAAATCAGAATCCAATTACTGTGGTAAGAAAATCGCAAGCAAATTTAATAAGCTCCAGACCCCTCCCATGTGCTGTTTCTTCCCTCTCCTCTTTTCAATAATGAGAACTCTTCAAGGGGGAGAAAAAGGCTTTTGCCTTTAACTCTATGACTGTTCTCTCCATCTCTCATACGAAGCTCCCGAGGGTCAATGGATGATGAGAGGGGGCTTCTTTTAGCTCCCCTTTGTCTCTCTGCATGGAAGGCAGGTGGGAGGAAGTGGTCAACGGTCTTTCTGACCTGTCTTTTATTTATTCAATGAACGGATATTGGATCCCTATCACACAGCGGACACGGTAATAGATGTTCAATGCGTTCTTTACCCTACAGGGCAATGGACAACAGAACTGCAGGACCTTTGCTGTGAGGCAGGACGGGGATACAAACTGGCTTAGCAGGAGCAAAGCCCACATCAATGGGGCTCAGTCCCATGAATGAGCCAGGTCACTGGCCATGGGTTAAGGTGTGACAGTGTAGTAGACACTCAGGAGCAGTGATTCCAGTTGCCAGATGGATGGCAGAATGAGGATGGTGGATGAAGGCAGAGGAGGGAACAAGAGAGGCCAGCCTCTACAAGGCCAGAGCCGGGAGCCCTCACACCAGGATAGAGGGAAAGGTACACAATATATAGGCAGTTGGGTGCACTTATCCCAGGGTCTCTATGCTCTCCTTAAAACCCAAGCCTTTTGGCAGAACCAGCTCATACATGGACTCCATCTAGACCACAGAAGTGGGCCGCCAGAGCTAGCCAATGCTTCCTAGATTCTAAAAGGGCAGACCTCAGAATCGCTTGAGGTCTTGCTAAGCCGGAGAGCTGAGGTTTCCTCCAAGGTGGGTAGGTGAAGCCTAAGAATGTGCATTTCCAACACAATCCCAACTGATGCTGTTGTGGTTGGCCTTTTGGTCTGAAGAACCAGGCTTTGAAAGCCATGGCGAGTCCTTGCTGTTCAAAGTGTGACCCACAGGCCATAGTCATCGCTGTCGCTGGGGAACATATCAGACGTGCAGAATCTTGGAACTGAAGAGAAGATACGGTGGCTAAGAGCACCTGATGCTCTGTCAGAGGATCAGGCTTGATTCTTGGGTACCAAACAGTGGCTCACTATTACTAATAGTTCAAGTTCTAAGGGATTTAAAGCCCTATTTTGGCCTCCTCCAACACATGTGGCATTCACTTTCACAGACACACAGACACACATAAATAAAAATTATAAAAAAAAAAAAACTAAAAAAAAAAAGAAAGAAATGCAGATTATTGGGCCTCGGTCTAGATCTACTGAGTCGGATGGAAAGAATCCTCAGGTGACTTGTCTGTTTGCCTGTTTAAGTCTGAGAAGCCCTTACCCAGAGCGGCTGCCCTCAAGTCTTGCTGCTCATTAGAGTCACTTGGGAGCTGAGCAAGGACACACTTGAGTTGATTGGAGTCTGGGTATCAACATATTTAAAAGGCTGCCCAAGTGCCTCTCATGAGAAGCCCGGACTGAGAGCTTCTCAGACGGATGCTGAATAGCCAACATGCCACACCGTGTTGTTGCTCAGCCTCATCTCTCTGGCGTCAACCCTGACCTTGAACCCCACCTCTGTTCTTCCCTATCCCCACGGCCACACCTGACAGTTCAGCATCTTCATTCTGGTTCCGGGCCGGTGCTTCATCAGTTGGTTTAGTCACCTCTGGTTTTCTACCAGAGCGTTTCTCTTCCACTCAAGGCTCAGCCATCATTGCACAGTATTTTTTTTCTAATGTTAACTATGAAATAGGTCAATGCTGTCTACATATTTTATTTGATCCTTATAGCAACCAAAGTAGGTGGGAATCATTCCTGTTATTTTTATCCCTGCTTTTTAGAAGAGGAAAGCAAGGAGTAGAGAAAGTTAGTGAGTCCATTCATCTAACCAGTGGCACAGCCAGGATGAGAAATGGCTGTCTGATCCCAAAGACCCCAGTCCTGACCCTCTGGTGACCCTCTTACGTTGCTTTCAACTTCACTCTGCTTTACACAGGAGGTCTGGCCTGACCTACTGCTGGTGATGGACTGGTGATAAATATTTTCATTTCACTTCTGAAGATTTGGATAAAAAGCAAGGCCAGATTTACAGTAGTGATCCTCATTGAAATTTTGTCCTTCAGGAAAGACATATGGGAAAGATATTTTTGGTTATCACAACCTGGTGTGTGTGTGTGTATGGGGGGAGGTACAGGAAGGTTATTGGCATCTAGTAAGTAGAAGCCAGAGAAGCTGCTAGAATCCTGTAATGTTCAGAACATTCCCTCAGTGAGGAATCATACAGCCAAAAATGTCAGCAGTATTGCTATTGAGAACCTCTGGCCACTTGTTAGCTATGCCAGTCATGGCTAAGGCAGGCAGGCCCCAAAGTGAGTCCTAGGGTTCTTATTGGTCTGGGTGGACAAGCTCCTGGGACTACATTAGTATCCATCAGAGAGATTGGACTCACAGCAGGATTAGGAAACTTGGCTGGTGACTCCAGCCATAGAATGATGGTTTCCATAATCAGGGGCTGGATGAGGATGATCATGTAGCTAGGACATCACCCAGTGGTTTGAGTTTGAAGGAAGAACACAGACAGGGCTTTGCGGGCACACTATGGGAGTCTCAAGATCACAAGAGTACCACCAGGAGGGGGCAGCACTCCACTAAACTCAGCCTGGGCCTGGATGATCCAATTGGTACCTGCCACAGTGCCAGCCTAGGACTTTGCACTCAGTGAATTCTCAAGGCTCCCAAGACTTGACTTCTGGTTCTAGGCACCCACCCCAATTCTGAGCCCTCCGATCTCCACTCTTCTGCTTTTTCGGATAAAGTTCCCCGAATCCAGAATCCTGCATGTGGCACCCTTCCAACTCCTGCAGGGTAAGGCTGTTGCCCTGAGGCAAACATATGGCTAATATTCTTTCCACTTTTGTCTGGATTCTGTCTCAATCCTCTCTGCCCTTCTTGCTGTCTCCATGCAGATCACCATTCTTTAACAGAGTCCTGCATAGGTGCCGAGCCCTGAGCTGGCTGGTGAGCCGGGCTCTTTGGGGGACACGCTCAGCTCTTCATTGCTTTCCACCACAAGTCTGGCCTTGGTACAAACGTTCATTTCTGCTTTACAGATCAGAGAAAAGAGAGAGTGCAGAACTCAACACACTCAACTGCTTGGTGAGCTCCTGGCGCATCCTCCTGTGGCTGAGAGCAGCTATGACTGTACTCCAAGGACTCTCATCCAGTCGTCTTTTCTGCCCAGAACAGTTCCAGTTTCCTTCCTGGTCCATGGGGGGGGGGGCGAGGTGGTGGGTGGTGGCATCCAGAATCAGGACAAGGAAGTAACTACTTGCCTGAGACCTAATGGGGCTTCTCAGCCTGCTCTCTGCTCCCTTTTGCCTGCTCTCCCATACATAGTTTTGGCTTAAGGAAATATAATAACTTGATATTTAAATTTTGCTCAGAGAGGAGTAATAGGAGAAAGGCTAGGGGATTCAAACAGCAATATTAAAAAGAATTTCAACGGGACTCTGACATTAAGACAGTTTAGGCCAGTAGGAGGGAGGAGGAGGGGCCTCTGGCTACAGGGGACGTGGATACTACTGCTTAGGTAGACTTTTGTAGCACCTTTTAAGGAGAGTTAAATTTACAGATGGCAGAGTTAGAAGCCAGGCTATCATCCAGTTTGTACTCTTTGCTGTATTCATGTGGACACCAAGACTCCATGTGGTAATGGTAGTGACCAACAAGAACTAGTTGAATGTCTCTATGGGATACATGATGCAAAAGACGAGATTTCCAGGTCCTGCAGCTCCGCTTTGAAAACTGAGTCTGAATAATTTCACATAGTACATGCTCAAGAATTGCCAATAAAATAAGCCTCAATCATTATAAAAGCCCATTTGCATCCCACAACACGGGGACCCAAATAAACAAAAGAGGCAAAGCTAAGAGTCTAAAGTCAATACTCTGTACCTTAAGTCAATGCTATGCCCTTCCAGGTGAACTGCCTCTGAGTCTTCCCCACCCCAGTGGCCAGACTGCTGTTGGAGTGAGCGCAGAGTCAGTGTCATAAACCAATAAAATTATCTCTGTGTGACTCTTTGGCATGTCTGGGCCAAAGCATGGAGGCTGGGAGGGGAGAATCAGGTTAGGACCAAATTACTTTCTCCCACATCAGCAGGAAGCATAGGGACTACCAGGAGCCGTTGATGAGACAATACAGCATCCATTTTCACAAAGCCTCTTTTTGCGGAAACAAAGCTTTCCACATTGGGTTAGGCCTGCTCTCCATCTCATTCTGGAGCTGTGGCCTATCCAAACCAGTGGCAGCAAGGAGGCTGTGGGAATGTATTCCTGGGCAGGCAGACAGGAAACCAATGTCAAGGCCCCTCAGATTCTCTTCTCATACAGCAAAATACACACAGGCTGCTACAGAAAGGGTTTCTCCTAGTGACAGGAGAGACAGCAATCTGGGTTCCTGAGGATGTACCCATCAAGTCCTTCCACTTAGAAAGCCAGGCTGGGCCGTGAGACTTAGCCAGGGGAAGCCAGGCCCAGCCTTTTTGTGTTCCATGAGCATTATAGAATGTAGCACCTACAGTGCTCGCCAAGTGAGGGGCAGGTGCTCCCCCTATGGTTGGCCTCGCGCCCTCTTCAACCTCCAAGCAGAAAGCAGGGTCTTTGGGATGGTTTGTGGCAATAATCAGTAAGGAGCACAGATATATTACTCCATTATGTCACTTTGGTATCTGATGGCAGAAACTGATCCACCTGTCCCAGTTCCTGGCACTGGGTGCTAGGAACTGCAGGCCCCTAAATCAAGCCTGTGCTAATCTGTCCTGGCCACAGAGAAGGAGGAGGAGGAGGAGGAAGTACCTCTTATGACGTGTGTCTGGGACAGCCCGATTGCTGGAGATCCGCTCGCTCTCCCGCTGGTTGAAAGCATACAGCTTGTAGGGATCGTCGCCAACGCGCCACTTTTTGGCATTCAGATACCGCCGCTCATCAAACTGCTCCCACAGGTCATCCCAATCCACATCAGAAGGCTGTGTGACATGAATGGAAAGTCTGTAAGAAGGCTCCCTGCTCACCACTAGCTCCCATCCATCTGTCAGCAACCAACTAGAGACTAGACTTGCTCTGGCAATGATGAGCTCAACCATGGCGCCAGGGGGCAGAATCTCAGCAGCAACACCAGCGTTAACAGTCACATACAGAACAGTCATAATAGTGTCCATCATCAAGCACCACATACCAGGCGCTATCCTAGGACCATAGCTCCCATGATCTCATATGATCCTCACACATTAGCTCCGATTTTCAACTTAACAGGTGAGAATTCAGTCACACGGAAGCACTGTGCCCAAGATCCCCACGTAGAAAGTAGCAGGACCTGGGCCTGAATGCTGGTACCCTGACCCAAGAGACCATCTTCCCAGGAGTATGTTAGAATAGCCTATGTTACGAGGTGGGCTACAATGGCTATTCTTCTCTCCTCTGCACTTCAAGAGAGGCAGATTCAGGAAGTAGGTCATCAATCAACCATGGTGTGTGACCCACTAGACACCTTGGTCCCTTGGCTTCTCCAACCCAGGAACCCGTAGTCACTCTTAGGAAGCATCAGTGGGAGAGTGGATAATAAGCATGCCACTGTGTGTACATGAGGTCACAGGACTTCAGAATATGGAAGATGACGTCAACTTAAATAATTTTTGCATACTCAAACTCTCTGGGCAGAGTAGGGAAGAAGGGACCGACCCTAGAAAGGCCACCAGTCTGACAAGTGGTAGGTCTCGAGGCAGAGCTTAGCCTTCTGGATCCTTCCAAGAGGAAAGGAGAGGGGCTGCCTACCCATCAGAGCCCATGATACCTGGTCTACCATACCAACACCAATACCAACACCAAATCTATAGCCAATAGTCTTCCTACCCAGCTAGCGGGCCTGAGTATCCTGGCCTGGACCTTGGCAAGCTGGATGCTTGCACTTGGCGGCCATTTCCGAAGAGATGAGACCATGAGAAAGAGTAGTCTATACCCCCAAACACCCAAACCTTTCAATTCCATCTAAACTACAAATGCTGCACCTCCAGGAAGAACTTCCTGATGGCCTCAAATGGGGTGGCTAATGTCCAGGGGCCGGCACTGTTATCAGGAAGAGGTTGCTCATTCCCATGACCCTAACAGTTGGGAGCAAGTGTCTCACGCTGCACAAATCTTAATGGAGAAGAGACCAGCTACTCTGTCGCAGAATTCTATCTGTTCCTGCACACAGACACCCAAGCCGGAGGTACAGGGTAGGCTTAATGATAGTTGCACAGGCCCCGTGGCAGGTAAGAGGGGTTATACCAGTCTGCATGCGTATCTCGGGCACCGTGAGATCTTATCTGGTAATTGATCTCTCTATTCCTCTTTGTTATCTCTGTTTGAAACAGCATTTTCCTCTAATAGCATAAAATGAAGCCCTGGAAACTGACGACTTTTATCCAATAATTGATTTTATTAGTGTCTTACACTACTGCTTGCTCCAGAACATGCTGGGGGTGGGGGTGGGGAACTCAGGTGGGCGTGAGAAACCTACAACCTGTGCTGAGCCATGTCACAGCTTCACAGCTGTCACCTCTGGTGGGAACATCACCCCAGGGTAACCCTGACATCCCACCCTCATGGGAAGGGTGGTAGAAATGTCTTCCATTGGCTCACTGCCAACTTAATTCATTACCATTCTCTAAATAAGTTGTAACCCTCTCAGCGCTCTGAGCTAAAGGGGAGGGAGGAAGTGACAGCAAGTAGTCCCTGTCCTAGAGAGATCCTGCTCTGTGTGTGTGTGTACACACACACACACACAGAGACAGACAGACAGAGAGAGAGAGAGAGAGAGAGAGAGAGAGACCTGTACCACACTACAAGGTGAATTCAACCACATAAGCTCAATGACAATGTGTTTTTACAGAGGAACGAAGGAAACAGAAAACAGCTCTTAGAATAAGGGTCAAAGGAGTTAGACCTTGAAGAACGGGTAGGGAATGTATAGCAAAGGAAGACAGATAAAAGGCGGTCCATTCATGAGTGTGGCACAGAATAACAGAACCAGTAGTGTGCATGTGTGTACAAGAATTTACAAAGCCAGGCTTAGTGGCACAGACCTATAATCTCTGTGACCTATGAAGCTGGCTGCATCTGTGTGAGGCCCTAGATTCAATTCTTAATACTGAAAAAAAAATAAAAAGCTTATAGATTATAAAAAATTTGCTTATGTCCTTATGAGGCTGATAAGATCTGGGGTGGGTCCCATCTCCAAAATATTTGACCAAATGCCTGGGCATCCTGTGGCCTAGTTGCATTGGTATAAAATGAACTATCCAGAGGACATATGCATAAAGGAAAACTCTGGAAAACAGCCGAGTCTTAGAAAGTAGGCCATAGGGAAAATGGCACTGGCCACATATGTGGGATGAAGTAGCAGGAAGAAAAATTTCACAAAATGACCAGTTGGGGAATGACCTTGACTGATCCTGATGTCTGAACTGGGGTCTTGTGGCTGGAAAAGCAGGTGGAGGACCAGGCACCCGTGGTACCAGAGGCTGGAGGCAGGGGTGCAACCCACCTCTTGAGCCTCATTCCAGGCCATACTCCATTTGTATCAAGCAGAGGCACGGAGCCATGAGGGCAGGAGGCCAGGGGTCTCTTGGCCTGGCTCTTTCCACCCACAGGGAGGCTGAGCATCCCTGGTATCTCTGGCAGACACTGTCTTTGTGGAGAAGGTGCCATGAAGACTCAGCTGGAATTCTGGTCCCAGAATGCAAGAGCAGCAGCCAGCTGGCAGGATGAATCTTATGAAGAGTCAGTAGGAGTCACTTGGAGGGGACTGTTCCTCTCAGGATGTTTAGATGTCACATGTTAGAGCTCATTCACAGCTTGCTGCACCAAGACCCCCTCAAGGCAGACAGCCTGTCCTGGGAGCTGATCTTTCCCGTAGGGACATCTGAATGTATTATATGATAGTGAAGGTGTCTTCAAAACAATAACAGTAACATTTTATGTTGTCACATAGATCGTTATAGATTCCTTACACAATTGATCCCCATCTGTGCAGGGAGGGATCTACTTAGAGGAGTCAGTACATTGCTTGCACAAGCTCATCAGCTTGCAAGGGATGGGACCGTTGACTTAATCCAACTGCAAAAGCTCCTGCCTCTATGGACAGATTCAACAGGAGGGTAAGACAGGTACCAAGGGCCAAAATGGGTTCAGCAAGGGCCTCAGAGCCTATGGAAAGCCTTCTGCACTGGGACAGTGCCCTCCATAATGGCTTACTTCCACATTAAATGTGCACTGACATGGATATTCTATGGTATTCCATTCCTTAGAGTGATGCTTGCCACATACCATTTACACCTTATTTTATATTACCCTTCTCAGTCCACCCTCACCATTCTCAGGATAGACAGCTCCTCTTAGAAAAGTATAGTGTAGAGCCTGAGCAGGAAGCCGTTGCCGGAGAGAGTCTTCATCCCATCTAGACACTGCTGCAGAGTTCTGAGCGCTTCCAACAGTCTCTGTCTCTGGCTTCTCATCCCGGACGAAAGAAGCAGGACCACTAGTAACTGGTGCCACACATGTCTTAATGGTGGCAACTGTGTGCAAGGCCATGGCCTCTCTCCCTTGTCTCCTCTGTCCTTGGATAGTAGGTATGCCCTGTCCTACTTGTGCTACACGAGAAGCACATCTCAGATTGATCTCTACAAGCTCACCAAACTCTACAGAGTTCATATACAGACCTGTGTGGTCTACTGTACCATCTCCATCCTCCAGTCCCTAGACACCTCTACTTTATCCTTGGTCAATTTTATGTTCTCCGGTGCAGCTGTTACCCAAGCCTTGCCTTCGATACTAGATGTCTGCGTGCCCGAGTACTGACATCAGTGCCCAGTTTTCCATCATTGTTGCTTCTTTTCAAACATTTCTTTTAGGTTTATTTTATGTATGTGAATCTTTTTGCCTGCATGCCTGGGTGTGGGCCACATGTGTGCCAGTTGAGGACAGAAGAGGGCATCAGAACCCCTGGAACTGGAGTTACAGATGGTTGTGAGCCACCATGTGGGTGCTGGGAATCAAAATGGGGACCTCTGCAAGAGCAGCCAGTGCACGTACTCACTGAGCCCTCTCGACACTCCCAATTTGCTGATTCTTGAATGTATTCTTGTATTAGAAAGAGCTCCCCTGAAAAATAGAACCACTCTCTCCCTGCCTCTCTCTCTCTCCACCCCTGACCCCTCTCTCTCTCTGTCACTGTCTGTCTGTCTCTGTCTCTGTGTGTGTGTTGGGGGTGGGGGGGTGGGGGTGGGGAGAAAGGGGCAGAGGAACAGACTTATGTTAAGGAAACAGCTCATGCACTTATGGCTTGCAACCTAAGGCAAATGGCAGTCTTTGCCAGCTGAATCCCTTCTTTCTGGGAGAGGGAGAGCCCAGTCTTCATCTCCTAAAGCCTCCAGCTGAAGCCCGACCACATTATGGAGTAGAATCTGCTTTACTCACAGCCCACCAATTTAAATGTTACTGTCATTCAAAGCCACCTTCGGAGAAACATCCAGGACAGTGTTGGACCAGATACCCAGACCCTGTGGCTTTCACTGCACCCCCACTGTCGCAGCCTCAGAGGGAAGCACTGTATGGAGAATGCCGGAAGTTATTTCAAATCCTTATAGATTTGAAATCCAACAGGAAATTATAGCCCTAGTTTTCAAATGAGGAAAATAAGATATGGGGAAGATAAATGATCTGCCCAAGTTCCTAGAAGGGGTATGTTCTTCAAGCCTGAACTAACCCTCCATGTCTCAATAGACAGTTTCTAAGCCAACTGCAGGGGACTGGAGCCCCACCTGCTCACACCAAGGGAGGCTGTTTCCAGGACCACAGTTTCTGGTTCTCCAGGGCTTCCATACCCCCCCACCCCGCCCGCAGTCCTGCTTCCCATCCATGGTGTTCTTGCTGCTCCAGAACCACAGCAGGCCAGATGCCTCCCAGGAACATCTTACCAACCAATAAGCCACCACCACATCAGTCTGGGATGCATTGCTGGGTTCTTGACAAGGAAAATCTCTCACTCACACTGAGGGATGAGGTTAGGCAACGTAGGGGCTGCTGCAAGGAGAGCTGGGGTGGCTGAACACCCAACAAGGGAAAAATGTGAGGCCGCCTGTCCTGAGATTAAAGATCTCTGAGAAGTTAAACCTGGGCTCCCAAAAGAGGGAAGACTAAACCCCATTCTGATGTAATTAAGCCTAAGAAGGGGATGAAAGAGTGTAGATGGGCGGTGCCCTTGAGTCTCAGGAGACAGAAATGCACATCCTGGTTGGGAGAAAGCACCTCTCATTTAGACCCTGGGATTCCAACAAGGTTTTACTAAAGAAGAAAATGGAAAAAAAAAAGAGAAAAACCACACATACACACACACACACACACACACACACACACACACACACACACACAGAGACAGAGACAGACTGAGACCACTCTTGGCAAAAGCAGCAGAAACTATCAGCACACTGAGATCCTCCAAGGATTCCAGATGTGGGAGTCATCCCACAGAGGACAACATCCACCTGGAGATTCAGTGCAGGCACAACCATAGATAAAATAGGAAATAAAAAGTAGCAAAAAAAATGAAAGACAAATGAAACCGATGGCCAGATAGATCCGAAAAAGACCAAACGGAACTTTTTGAGCACTGGAAAGTATAAAGGGTGAAAGTCAGTACCACACAAGACAAAGAGAAATGCTGATAGTATGCAAAGTCCTTTCCCTTGTATAGTAATAAAATAACGATTTATTTCATTGTTGAAGAGGTGGGCCAGTTATACAGTTTCCATTTTATAGACAGGAAAACAGAGGCTCTAGAGTTGACACAGCTAAGATTCTCAGCCAGCACCTGTGTATCTCTGTCTGTCTCTGTCTGTCTGTCTGTCTGTCTGTCTCTCTCTCTCTCTCTCTCTCTCTCTCTCTCTCTCTCTCTCTCTCTCTGTGTGTGTGTGTGTGTGTGTGTTGGGATGGGATTGAACCTAGGACCTTGTGGTCCTCATCTAATACTTGTATCAACACTGATGTCTCTTCCATATCATTGGATGTGCTATTCAAACATTGGTCTTTGCTCCCCCGTTAGTGAGTCCCTCACAAAAATATGAAAGGATTTACTCATTCCTATGTTCTCACCCAGCCAGCAGGAAGTGACCTTGCTTTTGCAAGGACAGCCAGCCGAGGGAAGACAGACAGCACGCTTCCCCAGGCCTTCCACACCCCTGGTGTGAATCCTAACACAAGCAATGGTCCTGGAAGGAAACCGCTATGGGGAACGCGCTCGTGCCAATGGTAAGGATAAGCTCCAATCAAGTAGAAGCTGTCTCACCTGACAGAGGGAAGAGAGGGAAAATCCTTGCCCCTTACCAAGGGACAGCACATCAATTATAGATTATTAGATCAGATCTTCATTTTCATATTCCCCCCATGTATTATCACCTCTTCTCCTCCCTGGAATTCTGTCTTGGGAGTTATTTAATTGATGTGCAGAAATCTAAATTTAATTTATTACAATCTAACTCGCTTTAGAAGCCAAATTACCCTGCACTGGAGAAGGATCAAGTCAATATCCCACTTGGCTTTCTATTTATCTTCCGCAGGGTTTTCGCTCTTCTCCTTAGTATTCATTTGATCTCAGGTGCTGGCCATAAATTTAAATTTTCCTCAAAAATTAGGCAATTGCTCCTTCAATGCTATAGCTTAATGGTTAATTTTAATTATAGGAGCATCACCCCTTAAAGAGCTGATAGACAGAGTAGACATGTAATAGAGGAGAAAAGGCTATTTCTCAGACCAAATGAGGTAGCGTATGATTCAACAGGGGTGAGTTCCCCTCCTGCACTGCGGGCTCCAGTCACTTTAACCATTTTTTTTTCTCACCATCATGAGACCAGACACTTTCTATAAAACACAGGGGCTGTGAGTTTAGACCTCTGAGCTCGTCGTGGGGGGGGGGGGCTAACTTAGCCGGGAAACTGAGTCTAGATCCTGCTCCAACACTGACTTTTCCTCACTTGATTTGAGTCTCATTTAATTGCTGACAAACGCAATCTCTCTTTCCTCTCCCCTGCCCATGGTTGCCCCCATCTATGGGCTCTCTGCCCACATTTCAACTGCCCACCACATGGGAATACAATGTTGGGGAGAGCGTCTAGCTTCCAGGAAGTAGAAAACTCCCAGTCATTAGTATAATTGCCTGAAAAACTCCCAGTGTGAAATATAATATGATGAACTGAATGGACAGAAGCCCAGTTTTTGTTTCTGGAATGGGGCACGGCGGGGGGGGGGGGACTCGCACAATGTGGACCCTATATGGAGTTTAATTTGCTTACTAATTAGCATGGCAGGGGGTGCCAGCAAAGTCAAAGTCAGTATGATGGCAAAGAGGAAAGGCTCCTGCCACATGCCAGGGCACGTGATTGCAAAGGCTGATGGGTCTGCTTCCTGTTCTCCAAGGGCCATAAACGCCACCACCAGAGGCTAAACCCAAAGCTCCCTTGTGGAAAATAGGCATTGCTAGTCGGATGTCATCTGACTGGGGAATGCATTCCCCACTGCTGATAGACATCAGCCAGAGTTGACTCTGCTCATGGTGTCTAGTATCCATCAGCAACTGGGGCTCCTTCTTCCCTGTCTGTGCAGAGACTGACACAGAACGCTGTCAACTGGGACTTGGGAAGCCCCTGAATCAGGAGGGTGGATCTGTCCATTACAGGAGGTTGATACTGGAGAAAAGAGTTTACCAGGAGAAGGAACCAGTGCTTAGGC
>CABHPH010148269.1:3676-42620 GCA_902168325.1 Peromyscus nudipes
CTGTTAAACTGCCTGCAAATAATTATGCGATATTTGGAGCTTAGGACCTTGGGAACCTCAAAATACCTTTCATTTTTTTTTTCCTCACCAGCCCTAAAGACTCCAATAACTTGTTGAACCTCAGCTGGTCTTCCAGGGCAATTCTCGGGCAAGCTCCTGCAGTAATTCCACCATACCCAATGCAGAGATTTTTACCTTGGGGCCACACCAGTCACATTAGAATATCAGGGTTAGTGTGGGTAAAGAGGACCCCAGCATTTTAAAGACATCTGTACCCATTTCATCTAGCAAAACAGCAGGTATTTAGTCAGAGACAGAAGACCAACAAAGAGGGATTATGCATAATAATCTGACTTGGGACACACTTGCTATGTTTTTAGCTTCCAAAATTACTTTAAGTTTTAAAACTAAAACCATAAAAATGGTAGCTCACCCAGTAACAGAAAGTAAGGATAAAGGAGATGCCATGACTCCAGTGTGCATACCTTCCAGCCCCTTCATATGAAACAGCCAAGCTCCAATACATACAATTTTAGTTCTAGCATTTGCTTTAGTGTCTAAGCACTGTGCATACAATGTTAATTTAGATGCGGATTATTAACTGCCAGCCAGGAAAGGTGAGATGTCTGCCCTCTTCCTCATTAAGTCCTGAGTATCTCTTAAAGCCTTGTAGGTTCTGAGAATACAACACTGAATAAGCCTTACCACAAAGCTGCCTTAGATGAAGCACAATAAAATATCCAAACACAAAGATCACTCTGGAGAGGGGTCTGCTCTGTAAAAAACATTAAAGCAGACACGGGAGTAAAACATTGCATTTTGACTTCGGATTCTCAGACTTGGGGAAGGGCTTTCTGGTAGTGAGACATTAGTGACCTGAGAGAGGAGGAGAGCAAGGCGTTTGAGGAAGTGCCTTCTTGGGAGAGAACACAAACTCAGATTCTAGACGGGGAGTTCTTTGTTTGCCCTGAGATGGACAGGGATCAATGTTGGTGGGGAGGGACGTTTGGTCACAGCTGTCAATCAGAGATGAATCCTCAGACCCACTGAAGTGAAAGCGGCTGGTTCAGGGCACTGGAACCAGTAGCCACCTCTCCAAATATATCCAGTGTCTATGGGGGAACTTTGGAGATTGGTGAAATAATTTTCCATACCCGTGACACTCATACATGGGCAGAACTGTGGAGCGATGGGTTACAGTTTGATAAATGTCAGGTCCATGATTTTAAAGCTAAGAGAGTCATTGATCTGTCCAGCTGTCTTCCTGTCCGTCCCCTCCTCCTCCCTCAGGAGTAACCACAGTCCAGACTCCAACCAGCAAACACACATACACAAATACCACAGCATGTATACAGAGATCATAGGACAACTTGTGGGACCCAATTCTGTCCTCCTACCTCATGGATTCTGAGCATCCGACGCAGATCATCAGGCTTGGCATGGCAGCAAGTGTCTTTATCCTCCGAGCCATCTCGCCAGCCCTTTCTCTTGGTTTCAGCCTGTATCTTCTCTTATATTGAAAGGTGTCTCTTTTAGGTGGCATGTGGTTTTTTTTGTTTTGTGTTTTTTTTTTTTTTTGTTTTTTTTATGTAGCTTTGCGCCTTTCCTGGATCTCGCTCTGTAGACTAGGCTGGCCTCGAACTCACAAAGATCTGCCTGCCTCTGCCTCCTGAGTGCTGGGATTAAAGGCGTGTGCGCCACCACCGCTCAGTGGCATGTGGTTTTTAATACTCATTCTTAACAGAAGCGTTCATGGTGTTTCCATTGAACTTAATTACCACTTTGAGGATTTAATCCCACACTCACCTGTTTCATCCGATGACATGAGCTGGAAGGGTGTAGCCAGAGTTAAGGCTACAACTAGATGGCCCTCCGCTGCTTCAGTTTCCCACGATGACTAAGGAGACTCAATGAAGGGAAGACCACTGGCCCACACTGCCAAATGACACTATGCGATTGTGCTGTGGCAGCCATGCCTTCCTGTGCTAATCTGTAGCGAATGGTGAATGTGTCCACGACTGATTTTATGAGTGTGTTAGCAACTCCAGCTAGAACACAGTACCTCACCTGTCTATGAGTATACATCTTTTTATGTTTTTACCAAACAAGGCATTGGGAAGGCACTGTTGGGTATCTTATGTGTCAATACACTACCAGGCTCCCGCTTCTTAAAGGCTGTATCAGCTATCCACAGTGCACTTTTCTGTCATGGGGAAACCTGAGATATATGATTTCTAAGTCATCTTCCACTTTTATAATCCTTAGATTCAGTTGGGGGTGTTGTCTTAGTAATGTTGCAGCATTAATATATAATAAGCCTGGGCGATTTCCATCCCAGGGACCAGCTGAAACTGAGTCTGGATTCATGCACTTCAGGGAACAGCCAGACATGCAGAACCGAAAACTCATTTACCTCGTACTTACAAATCTGATCTTGTCATATCTTCATATTCTGGACAAGGCAGTCATTACATTCTCCGTCGCAGGGTCCCTATACACGACTGTCCTGTGTGCCGTCACTGGGTTACAAGTGCATGCTTGCTGGCCAGCCTTCCTTTCTCACTTCTCTGTGCCCTCCTGGGAAGCTGAGCCAGTGGTCTTCAGAGAAGAGCTGCTTGGGGTAGTTTTAATAAGGTCACACATGCTTCAGCATGGCTGACAGAAATAATAAGTTAGCATTTATGAGAGAGCTCCATCCCGGAGCTGTAGTAGGCAGACAGCCAACAGAAATTGTTTTGTGGATGAAATATTTCCTAAAAATAGCTCTCCCAGCTCAGCCTAATGCAATTAAAGTTAGTGATGTACATAATATGAAAACTGGGAACGCTTCCTGCTAATAACCACTGTGGAACCGAGGCAATCCATTTCATTAATTTAATATACACTTTCATAGTCCCCTGGTAATAGAAGTATAATTAAAATGATATGCTTTGATAGGCTTTTCTTTCCAAAATGAAATTTTGCAAGTACAGGTTTTGAAATATATATGTGTCTACTTTTCCTGTAATTATTACTCATTGTACATTTATTTTGGATTCTCCCTTTCTCACCCCCCACCCCAAACCTTTCCTTAGAGTTGAATCCTCTGGAGTGGGGTGATGAATTCTTTGATGAAGGAAACTGATTTGAGGAGAGCTGGTGAGAACATGAGACGTAATTAGTGCAAAGGGGAAGGTGGGGAGGATTTTGGATTGAATTCGAATGTGTTAAAGATTTTTCAACTCTAACTTGTTTACAAAGAGACCCACTAGTGCTGCTCAGTCAGAACAACCCGAGACCTCAAGGACAGAAGAACCAGTGCGACTGTTCCTCTTCTAACATGAAGAGAGTGAGAAAGTGGAGATGGTGGTCTCACGGCTGGCTGAATCCACAGTTGGGGTGCAGCTGCAGCCACTTTTTCTGGGCCAGTGTTTCCCAGCAGTGAAGACTGTCTGTGTATACACGTGCTTCATCTCCACCTCTGCTCACAGAGAGCCTGCATGAGTCAGTCGCATTTCTCCACAGAAAGGGCCAATAGGTGAAGAGTATGACATACCATTTGGGTGATGTGGGAAGCCCATGGTGGTAGCAGGAAGCAGTGTTGTAGCACGAATTGTTAGAAGGTCTTATTAATAAAAATAAACCCAAGGGCAATTATTGGGGTGATCTCTGGAAGATCAGAGAAGCAAAACAAGCCACAGCTTCCTCACCTCGACAGTTCCTCAGCTGATCCTGTTTCCTCAGACTGGAAGCCTCTGAATCTCAGCTGAACTGTTGCTCAAAAGTCTTAAAAGCTTAACCAGCTCTAGTTCCTGGTCCTCACACCTTAAATACGTTTTTGCTCCCTGCCATCACTTCCTGGGATTAAAGACGTGTGTCACCATGCCTGGCTGTTTCCAGTGTGCCTTTGAACTCACAGAGATCCAGATGGATCTCTGCCTCTGGAATGCTAGGATTAAAGGCATGTGCTGCCACTGCCTAACCTCTATGTTTAATATTATGACTGTTCTGTCCTCTGACCCCAGATAAGTTTATTAGGGTGCACAATATATTGGGGGACACAATATATCACCACACAGTGTTGTAGGCACTCATAGGATATGTATGAACACAGCAGCGACCAAATGAGCAATTTCATCTGAAAACTGGTCACAAACTGAGTAAATGTGTGAGGAAAGCTATTGGTGCAAATAACTGGGAACATAGTTGTATTTTGTTATTGGTTTTTAATTTTAGCATTCATTCCTCTGAGGACCAACTCCGTGTTCTTTACACAACAAAATACCGTGAAAACTGAAACCTGACCTGTGAAGCTCTAGCCATCTGCACACATGTTTTACAGCTGACACACCCACCAGGTCTCACACAGAAACACATTCAGACATTAAAGGAACACTGTGTTCGTCTGTCTGGTCTAAAGGCTCCTAATACTATAGGTTATCATGAATACACACACAATCACATCTCCCTTCCTGAGCTCATGCCTGATTGCAATGGGGTTTAAGATGCCGTCTCTTGACTCCTCAGCCTATGAGCTGGAAATATGCTCAAGGGTTTTGGCACCCCATCTCCCACCCAAGGCCACCTCTGTCCTGCATTGCAAGTCTTTAGGTGACTTTTACGACTTGAAGGATGGGGTTACCCATTCTGTTCTCAAAACGCCCCCACTCAACTCACTAGCAAAGCCTGAAAATATTTATCTTTTAAAATACAAGTCCTGCCGGGCGGTGGTGGTGCACGCCTTTAATCCCAGCACTCGGGAGGCAGAGGCAGGCGGATCTCTGTGAGTTCGAGGCCAGCCTGGGCTACCAAGTGAGTTCCAGGAAAGGCGCAAAGCTACACAGAGAAACCCTGTCTCGAAAAACCAAAAAAACAAAAACAAAAACAAAAACAAAAATACAAGTCCTGATCTCATGTCACCCCCTGTGCCAGCAAAACTTTCCTTCAAAATAATTACTTCCTGTCCTGATTATTCTTTAAAAAATTAGCTTGTCTGGGTTCAGCTCACACTACTGTCTCCTCCAACATCTTGTTCCTCTAGGGGAAATACACCACAGCCTTCTATGCTCATTTGAGTGTTTTGTAGCTCACAGCAATCGCCCTTAAGCATTGGATAACCTCTGTCCATCCTTGTCTTCTAACCCATCCCACATTTTCATCCTGTCTCCAGTTCTGCTTACATATATCAGTCTAGGTTCTTCTTTTCCAATGGCTCAAGAAATGCCTCCCTGAGTTTCAGCCTCCTTCTGCTACCTCTGTGTTCATAACTTGCCTTATGAAAAATTCCAAGATGAAACACTCCTGAGCACCTCGTTTATTCTGCTTGCATGCTCTCCATCCCTCCGAGCACCCAACATGTGACATATGTGTGTATTTACTCTGTGGCTCTTACCATCCGCTTCTGTGAGGCTCTTTACCATCCTGATAAAAGGGCTATTTAAAAATAATCATTTTCCTAGTATCTAGTATCAATGCAGTAGACACTAAATAAACAAACTGAGCTAAGCATATTGCAAGGATTAATTTCTCTTTATTTCATTTCAGTTGTTTGATCTAAAATATCATGATTTCCAAAAAATTCAAAATGATATAATCCACAATGAGAAGCCAGAAGCCAACTGAAAAAAGTTTTGAGGGCTTTATGAACTAATTACTCAGCTTAAAGATTGATCACATTTGGGCTGTACATTCTTTACACTGGTTTTCTTCTTAAAACTTAAAATCAAATTAGCTGATTATACCTGTCAGGTTCAATAAAACCAGTCATTATGGACATGACAGAGTACATAATCTCTACGCACATCCAATGAAAGAACTTTTCAAAACATGATGTGAAGGATGATTAATCCAGATTGACACAGAATTTAGCTGGGAGCTGATTATATCTCTCATTTGAATATTAATCTTAAATTAGCATGGATCTATTTTCTGATTGGTAATTTAGCAAAGCTTTCTCAGTGTTAGAGGTATATTTTCTCTTGATTGAAAACAGTTCCAGACTTTTTGAATTAATTTGTGAAATGCCATTTACAGTATTAGAATTTTAAATCTATATCTGTGCTGGGTGGCAGATGTATGCTCATGTATTTTCAGTTCTTGGGTTTATAGCATGTTATAAAGATGGATGGAATGACAATGGACAAGAAAGGTGAATGTGGAAATTACCTTGAGAATGGGTATATTGGGGTGGGTCACGGCAAATCTGTAAATGAAATGGAGTGCACCTGTTACCTAAGATGATTGTTTAGGGATTATCTGATCTTGTTTTGACTAGTACATTCTTATAGTTCTCTGAATCACGTTTCTTAACTTTTCACCAACTCTGTCATTTCAGTATTGTTGGAACCATGTCATCCTGGGGGGACTATTCTTAATTGTCAACCTGACAGGGTTGAGAATCACGTCTCTACCTGTGTCTGGGAGGACATTTAAGAGAACATGAACTAAAGAGTGGAGATCCATCCTACATCTACCTTCCAATGGTGGCCCTGATATAAAGAGGCCTCAACATTAGGCTCTGCCACCATCCTGCCTTCAATCCTGCCTCAGTACATTCATCCCTGATGCTGCTATCCTTCACCAATATCTGACAGTAGTTCCTTAAACTTTGTAACTCAGATTCTATTCCAGCAACTCTTGAAGGGCCTCCAGGCCTTTGGAGCTGGTTGAGGATGCTGAGTCAGCCAGCTTTGTGGAATGAGCAGCTACTGGGTCTTGCCCTCTC
The DNA here is from genome assembly GCA_902168325.1 of Peromyscus nudipes. Taxonomy (NCBI): domain Eukaryota; kingdom Metazoa; phylum Chordata; class Mammalia; order Rodentia; family Cricetidae; genus Peromyscus; species Peromyscus nudipes. The sequence continues at coordinate 10,380 of CABHPH010148269.1, forward strand.
CAGAATGCAGCCACCAAAGAAAGCCACCACTCTCTAAGGTAATCTATAAACCTTCTTTGTAATACACACACACATACATACACACACACATACATACATGCATACATATGTGTATAGATATATGCATGTGTGTTAATAATATATATGTATGTATATACATATAGATACATGTGAGTAAGTAAAAGTATTATATATATATTTACGTATATAAATAATTGGTTATATTGGTTCTGTTTCTCTAGAGAACCCTGCCTAGTATATATACCTATTTAATATGTTTATAGATTGTCCAATACAGATTTTTCATACACACACACACACACACACACACACACACACACATGCACACACACACGGGGGCAGAGGTCTGATCTGTCTGTTGGTTGTTAAATGAGATAGACTGAAAACACAGATAATATTTGCAAGTAGACTACAATCCTCTCAGATCTGAGAGTACAGGTTAGAATTGTTTATTTATTCTTGGGCCACAATATTTGGAACAATTCTTATCCCTAAATAACAGGTATTCAACTATAAATGTTAATAATATCACACATAGAGTTATCCCAACTACGCACACTGACATCTATGCAGTTATGCAGTGAGAGCTTTGAGCATGGTTTGCTGCAATGTTATTGATGGCTGAATTGTCACTTAGGGCCACAGTGTCTTCCAGACACTTGGCTATATTGCTTTACAGAACGGGGGGGGGGGGGGGTATGTCACACAGTTCTGGAAAATCTTGTATCATTTACCAACGTTGGAAATTTATTTATCTTTCAATTAATTAATTTTTTGCTTTAGGAGATGGGATCTTGCTGTGTAGCCATCTGGTCTCTAACTCACAATCCTCCTGCCTCAGCCTCCTGAGTGCTTAAATTATAGGAATTTTGCCACCACGGCCAGCTGATGGTTTATTGCCATGATGTGTTAATGCCTATTATAAGGATCACAAGCATTAAGTGCTACAGCTTTCCTATTTTAATGCTGATGAGTCCTTGGTAGCAATCTGTATGTCTATGTGATAATCTGTGCAACTTCACACATATGTCTGGAATTTCCATGGTGCTGTGACTCAGTACACTCACTTTGCTACAGGGCGATAGGACTCAGGATCAAATTATCATATAGTTTCCCCCATTCCTGTGTTATTTTACGGCAGAAAAAAAAAGATCTGGAGTTCTGAAACTTACCACATGAGACCCAGCATCAAATCCCAGCTGAGTTTGGTCCTGTTCTAGTTTGCTTTTTTTTTTTTAATCACCATAATTTAAACACCATGACCAAAAGCAATTTGAGGGGAAAGGGTTTATTTCATCTTGCCTTTACCATCCACCATCTGTGGAAGCCCAGGCAGGAACTCAAGACATGAGCTTGAAGAGGAAACCGGTGAAGGAGTGCTGCTCACGGGCTTGCTTGGCCTGGCTTGCTCAGTGACTTTCCTTACACAGTCCAGGCCCACCTGCCTGGTGGTGGCAGCACCTACCCACAGTGGGTATGACCCTCTTCCCAGGAGACTCTAGGTTTGTGTCACATGAACCACCGACACCAAGTGTGAGAGGTATCAACACGTGAAACAACTGTTGTAGTCATCCTTCCTAGAATCTGGAAAGATCTGCCCAGGCCTGCTGCATACTTGGGAATGGCCATGATCATCATTCATATTATAATACTTCTTCAGGACTCTCCTGTGGGGCAACCCTTCATGGACGCCTTGACTCTGTTCTACTTAATTTCTTGAGTGATATTTGTGCATTTGATGCCATTCGTTTCTTCTTGCTGTGTTTGAAAGAGCTGAGATCTGGAGTCCTCCTAATACCAAGCCACAGGGTGGTTGGAATGCTAAATGCCTTCATAGGCTCATGTCTTGGTCCCCAGGTGGTGGTGCTTGGGATGTTTAGGAAGTGGAGCTTCACTCAAAGAAGTGGGTCATTGAGGGTGGTGATGGGGATGGCGTTCTGTATGTTATGAGTATGTGTTTTTCTGATTGGTTGATAAATAAAGCTGTTTGGCCAATGGTGAGGCAGAACAAGGTTAGGCAGGACTTTCTAACTAGAGAGACAGGAAGAAGGCAGAGGGAGATGCCAGCCAGCCTCCCAAGGAGCAACATGTAATGGGACGCAGGTAAAACCACAGAAAATATAGCAAAACGTAGCTTAATAGAGATGGGTTAATTTAAGATATAAGAGCTAGCTAGCAGGAAGCCTGCCGTGGCCATAGTTTAAAAGTAATATAAACCTCTGTGTGTTTACTTGGGTCTGAGTAGCTGCAGACCAGGCGGGGCACAGGAAAACTGTCAGCTACAGGGTGGGGCCTTGGAACTATACATCTCTACTTTATTCCTTGTTGTCTCTCTGCTTTCTGAATGCGGATGTGACCAGCCTGGTTTCACACTGATGTGACATGTGAGCCAGTTTCCTGCAGCCAGCTCTTCTCTGCCTGTGGGTGTGTATTCTGTGTCCTGATGAGCCATATCCCTCTAGAACTAGAAGTCAAAATAAGTGCTTCAGCCCTGAAATTACTTTTGCCAGTGTGTTTTCCCACAGCAGCAGGGAAGGAAGCTAAGACAGCCTGCCTTACTTTACTTCACGCACTATTCCTTTACATCCCTTGTGAGCTGCTCCTTGCTGCATATTCCATCGTGTTTTCTTTGGGTGGGTTTCAACATTCAGTCAGCGTTTCCTTCCTGTTCACACTCTTTCATTAGAGTGTGAAAATCTCACACACTCCAGACTTTGACCCACACTTTCAGAGAAATTCTAGGGAAATCTGTGTTAATCTAGAATCTTCAGGTTTACAGAAATGAGAAATGGTGAGCTGAAATTCTACATGTCTCTTCAGATCAGGGAAAGAGCCCTTTTCTCCAGATGTTGGTGGTAGGAATTCTGAGGGTGGTGTGGAGGGGGCAATGGATAGATGGAGAAAGGAAAGGAGGTCTGAGTGGAAAAGACCACATGGCTGTTGCCAGGGAACCCTGAAGCACAGCATTGGTCAGCAACAAAAGTAGCAAACTATCATTACAGATTTCATATTCTATGCACATGTTTATTATATTTATGTCTTATAACTATTCATTGATACGTCAGTCTGTTTGACACTTTACAAAAGCTGCATGTGGTCTCCTGTGACACCCTGCAAAGGTGCTGTTTACTTGTGCATCAACCATGAGAAAGCCGATTAATGTTGGGTATTTCAGAGGTCACTGTTCTACTTTCCTTTTGTTGCTATGACAAAAAGCAGCTTAGGGGAAGATGTATTTAGCTTGCTCTTCCAGTTCACAGTCCATCATTGAGGGAAGTTGGGGCAAAAGCTGAAGTTGAAACTTTGAGAAACTGTGGAGGAGCACTTTCCTGCTGGATCACTTACAGGCTTATGCTTAGCCACTGTCTTACACATCCCAGAACCACCTGCCTAGGGAATGGTATTGCTCACAGTGGGCTATGTCTTCCTACATCAATTAACAATCAAGACAACCCTCCAAAGACATGCCCACAGGCCAGTCTGATCTAGGCAATTCCTCCATCCAGACTCCCTTTTCAAATGACTCTTGGTTGAAGTTGACAGTTAAAACTAACTAGGAAAGTCACCCAGCTAGATGACTTCATGAATAGATGTTGAACACTCTGTCTACTACCCTACACTTTCTGTCAGGGCTAGAACCATTCTTTCAGGAATAAAGATGTTCTAAAATGACCTTGCATCTCTCCTCTTTGTTCTCAGACTACTGAAACAATGGACCCTCAAGAAATGGTAATTTACCCAGGAATCTCATGCTGGGAAAAAGGAAAGCGTCGGGCATTTTTGGTGCCAGCCAGGGAAAGAACTTGTCTTCCTAGAAGAGATGTCACACATTTCTGGTCACCTTATAGAAGGGATTGGAACTCAGAAAAGGACAATGGGCAGGACCACACTTGGACCATGTCTACTTAGTTGGGCATGCCTCTGGCTTTCTAGTTAAATGAATACATTCATGATTAGGTCCTAAAGGTGAATGAGGAGTGTCACTGGACTTCTTCATTCCCTTCCCAAAGTGACCACAATAAATGAATCTCCCTTTTTAGCCTTTATTTCCTTTGCCAGTATTTCCTGGTATCTTTAATTAGCCTATTGGTGATGAGTGGCTGAGCCTGATTTACTGGGCTACCAGAGCTCAGGCAGTGATTCTAGGATCACACTCACAGTGTGTGGTGATATTCTGTTGTACCCTAATAAAATTTGCCTGAAGATCAGAGAACAGAACAAGCCACTAGATTAAATATAGACACCAGGCACTGGTGGCACAGACCTTTAATCCTAGCACTCGGGAGGCAGAGATCCATCTGGATCTCTGTGAGTTCAAAGCCACCCTGGACTACCTGATATTGATTCAGTCTAGGAAAAAAACAGAGCCAGGCAGTGGTGGCATAAACCTTTAATCCCAGTACTTGGGAATCACACATGCCTTTAATCCGAGCACTTGAGATCTCATGCCTTTGCTACCAGTATTTGGGAAGCACACACACCTTTAATCCCAGTATTTGGGAAGCACACAGGCCTTTAATCCCAGCACTAAGAAGGAAGTGATATGGCTGGGTGGAGAAAGGTATATAAGGCATGAGGAGACAGGAACTAAAGACTTTTCGGCTGGACCCCCTTTGGCTGAGGACTCAGGGGTATTCAGTGAGAGGATTTGTGGAGTTGGAGAGGTGAGAAGTAGCTGTGGCTTGTTCCTTTGTCTCTCCGATCTTTCAGCATTTACCCCACTATCTGGCTCTGTGGTTTTTATTATAAGACAATTTAGATTTCACTCAACAATGGTGGAAGGGCAGGGGACAGCCAGAACCTCTGCCTTAACTCTGTTGAAGTCTGCTGGGGGCTGAATGTCTCATTCATCCTGAATTGTACCTCCATCATTACCAGTTTGCTTGTGGCCTCCTCGCTGACACCCCCATGTATCCCAAAATATTAGATTTAATGCTGTCAGGAGACAGACATGTTTGTGAAGCCACTAAGAAATGCAAAGAGCTCAGCATTGGAGAAAAAAAAAAAAACTGAGCAATCTGAATTTAAAGGTGGAAGTGTCAACCAGACACCAGACTGACTCAGACATCAGACTGAGGTGGGGTGCCACAAAGATGAGGAAGCAAACATCTGCCTGTTCACTTCACATCCCAAGCAGCCAGCCACAGCTCTGTAGAAATATTTTGCCGGCAGTCCCCACAGCATCCAGTGTGTGGTTGTCACATTCGGATGGTGGCATGTTTGATGGAATGAGGCCAACAGACACAGTTGGAGGGTGCTGAAATCTTTGAATGGCAGAGGGTGTGGAAACTTCAGAATGCGATTTCAGAAGTCAGGAGATGACCCCTGAAACTCCCAGACAGATGGCTCCAATCTTTCTCAAAGTTCACTGTGGATAACTGAGCTCCCAGTAATATTATAGGTGTGGTGCCCTGTGTGCAGTGAAGATTTTGCCAGACAAGGGAATTTTTTTTCCCCATTCTTTATTTTTATTGCATGTGTGTGTCTGCTGTGTAGGTTCATTTGAGTAGGCATATTCATAAGTGTGTAGACGGACCTGTATGTGTGTGGGTAAGCACATGTGCTGGCCTGAAGTTGATACTGTATAGCTTCCTTAATTGCACTCTACTTTATTTACTGCAGCATGGTCTCCTTCTGAACCCCCAACTCCTTAATTTATGACTAGCGTAGATAGTCAGCTTGCCCTAGGAATCTCCCATCTTGGCCTCCATAGTGCTGAGATTTCAGGTGGCTGCTGTGCCTGCTCTGATTTTGCATGGATTCTGGGATCTGAACTCCAGTCCTAATGTACAGGCAGCAAATACTTCATCTACTGAGTGATTTTTGGTCTAATGTTTTCATTCTTAAGATGACTCTTAACTTCCTTCCTATCCAGGAGTCTCAGTCTTCTCTAAGACCCATTTGGCACTCTTGCAAAAACAGCATTTATAAAATCACATGCAGCCACATTAGGGAGCTTCTGTCATCTTCTGAGGCTGTTCCCTTGTAGCCCAGTCATAGTCGGAAGTTTTCCTGTGTCCTACCCAGCCTGTGGTCCCACAGCCACTTATATAATAATCACCTAGAAGCTGATATTAATTATAACTGCCTGGCCATTAGCTCAGGCTTGTTACTGACTATCTCTTACACTTAAATTAACCCATAATTCTTACCTATGCTTAACCACATGGCTTGGTACCTTTTCTCAGTTCTGCCTTGACATCTTCCTTCTTCTGTGTCTGTCTGGCGACTCCTGACTCAGCCTTCCTTCTTCCCAGAATTCTTCTTGTCTGCTTGTCCCACTTATACTTCCCGCCTGGCTACTGGCCAATCAGTGTTTTATTTATCAACCAATTAGAGCAACACGTATTCACAGCATACAGGATGACATCCCACAGCACCCAGCCATGGCTCCAGGTGGTGACTTTAGGAATAGCACAATAGAATGGGTGAAGGTGGGTGATACACAGAGCAAACCAGTGTGCACCTGGACCTATGGCCTAATTGTGCACTCAGGGGTTTGGAATTTTGATTGTATGGGAGAGGTGTCTGAACCAAGAAGAAAGAAATGCTAATGAAATGCAATTTTTTAATTGCTTGGATACGCCATTCACCCACCACAGGAGTCTGTCCACTGCTTTTAATAGGTACTGGATAGGGACATGGGTTCAGCTTGGCCTCATGAATGTCCTGTGATATCTTAAGCCCAATACAGAAGACTGAGGACTACTGATCGTCACAGGCAGTGTCATGTCTCAGGACCAGAGCACCAAAGCTGGCACTGAGCAGTGATGCTGAGGAAGAGATGTCAACTAGTGTGTCCCGGGTAAACTCAGTCACAGTTGCAGAGATGTGGTCCCACTCCCTGCTGCTCCAACAGTGGGGTGGTGCCTCGTTCCAGCGCTCTGACCCTCAGAACCTTCAGAGAGCCTATGGGGCTGGAGGACTCGGCAAGGTGCATGCTCAGCCCTGCGATACTGATTGTGCTACTTCCCAAGGCTGCAGGCTGGGGCTCTGAGTTCTCAGACTTCCTCATCCAAAATGCCCTGAGGGTTGATTTTAGCAATTTGCCAAAGTGATTTGGAAGTACCTTTGGTTAAGAATCATAATTGTATCCATTGGAGTAGGGCACCCTGCGATCAGCTGTTCTCGACATTTTGACCAGTGGTAGTTTTCTCTGACCGACTCTGCTGCCAAGAGAAGCATCTTTGATGAAGAGTGGGAACCACACTTATCTTGGGTATCAGGATAAATATTCAGAGTGCAGTAAAAGATTATGCTGGCTTAGTAAAGTGGTGAGTGTAGATTTTCCTCTAAGATCCTTAACCTCACTAGCCCCGGGTAGCTGGTCAGATTTTCAGTACCAGGCATGACCGCCCTCCTGTTGAGTCATAAGTCCAATTTGACAGCTGTTGGCTACTGCCAAAAAAATGAGTGCCACTATAGCACCATTAGAGATTGCTATGGTGACTCTTCTGGGGAAATATTCTGGAAAAACACCTCTTTTCCCACAGTCTTGGTTTTTCTCTAACGGATCAACAGAGACTGTCGATGAAAGGTTCAGAATCAGTTTTGCTTCACCCTGGAGACCACCTCCAGCCCTGAGCTTTTATCCTCCTGCAGAACGGAGAGGATGAGCCCAAGCCAGTTCCAAGAAAGAATTTGTGTGAGTTTCCTAGTGCCTGTCTTGTTTCACTTACTGGGAAGTTGGCAGCTGGGAGGATGAGCGTAGTTGAAAGCAAGCATCAGTTGTAGCAAACCCGCCGCCACGCCTCCTCCTTCCTGCTTCCATTTCCTCCTTCCCACATCCATGCCTCTGGTTGTTCCAAGATGTTTAACAGCAACATATGCAGATGTGCCAGGGAAAGTTTCCAGCAAGAAACCGGCTGGGGCCAGGGGCGGGGGCGGGGCGGGAGGGTGTCCATCATGTTATATATACTTCTCTTCTGGAGAACTGATTTCTCTCCTTGGAAATGGCAAAACGAATTACCAGTCCAACCCTGTGCACACACAGGCAGGACTACATGGACTCAGTGGGGCTTTAAAGATGAGAGGGAGGGAGAAGAACATGGAGTTGGGACAGAAAGGCGGCGTGTGGGGAAGGCAGAGGAGCAGTTGGAGGGAAGGGGTGGAGGTTTAATCGGAGTACATTTTACGTGTGTACGAAATTCTCAGTTGAAAGAAAAGAATTGGTATCCCAAAGGCTTGTTTTAGCATGGAAACAGGTTTATTGTATGAAACTGGTGTTTTAGGAAGAGGAAGGAGGGGAAGGTGGGAGAAGAGAATAAAAATATAGGAAGTAGAAGGTGGGGGAGGCAGACAAGATAAAGAGAAAGGAAACCTTGGAGAGGATCCCTAGAGCCTAGCTAAGGTTCCTGGGTCTCCTCGTGTGGCTGCTGGACAGGAGATGTGGGTGCTCTGCAGACGAAGAGAGAAGCTTCTCTTCAGAAGGCTGAAACCTTGTGAGTGTGGATCCGGCTGAGCCATTCCGGCTTCCGTGTGTGTTTTCAGTGTCACACATTTTAAGGGCTCTGAGCATTTTCAGAGACTGGCAGAAGGATGCAAAGGGTGAAAATCTGAAGACAATGCTGCCACATTAGGAAAACCCACTCACTGCATTCTTGAGGAGGAAGACGCCCGTGTGGTTGGACTCCACATTCCAACCCCTGTTTACCAACCCGTTTCTATGAAGGGCCATGTCTAAGCTAGACCAAGGGCTTTGTGTTGAGGGAGACTCTCTAAGTACCAAGTCGTTTTTTTCTCAGGTGGTAGGTGTGGCAATTGTGAGAACGTGGCCAGAAGCTCTTCAATGCTGAGGAGGTTTATGGATCAAGGAACCAGCCTGAAATCTATCGCTTTGTTTGTTCCTAAGCCGTACTTGCCATGTTCCCTGCCACACAGTGGTTGGTTCAGCAGGATGCTACTGGTACACCCTTCCTAGGGAGCCCTGGGAAACACAGACGTCTAGTTTGGTTCCTTCAAGCCTTTCAAAGGCCTCCTGGCCCTGTCAGAGGTTGAAGCATCTTCCACTCAACTCCCTCTGTCATCCTTAGGCCAGCCCCCATTGCTCTCCACCACTCTCCATCCTGCTCCGTTGTTGGCTCCATACTCCTCTTTCCCAGCGCTCCCTGTAGTAACCCCCTGAGTATGCATCCCAGCTGGAAATGTGCTACTTAGAGAACCACACTGGGCAATCAACTCATCCCAATCTGTCCCAGTCTTCCCTGACTTTAGTGTTGAGAATCTCAGAGTTTGGGAAAACCAATCCTACACCAACAGGGGCAAACAACCACTATCCATCCAAACAGATCTAAGCCAGGGGAGCAGACGTCTTTCAGGTTTCTTGTGGCATATATAATGGGGAGAAGCTAGACAACACACAAGGAACTGGGAGATTTGGATGAAATGGAATTTTAGGCTTGAAAAAAATCATTTATAGCTCTTTAGGGCACGCCTGCCTCCTGCCGTCTTTACAGAGTCTCTAATAAAGCATAAAATGCTGCCTCAATGGGTTAAGCTAATCACTTAAAAAAAAATCAGTGCATGTGAATTCTATAACCAGGTTAGTACAGCATGAAAATAGACTGGTGCCTCTAACATAGGTACCGCACTGGGGGCAGCTGATACCCAGATTATAAGTGAATTTCAGGTCTGGTGAGATACACCACAGGGATGCATATTGGTGTGTGGTTTACTCATCAAAGGTGAATCCTTGGTGCTCAAGGTTCTTCAAGCCAAGAGCATCAAGAATGTCTACTATGTGCTATGTACATCACAGGAGCTGGTAGTAAAAAATAAGCCCAGAATAGAAAGACAATCACTTCTGGGAAGAGGCTTAGCAGGTCAGTAGTTTCAACTGTGGCATTGTGGTTGGTAGGCGCTCGATTCAGGGTTCATGTCCATGCTGCAGGTGAAGAAGGATTGAAAGAGCAGTTTTTTTTTATTATTGTTCAGCCTAAAGAAACTTAAAAGGTCTTCAGAAACTTGAGTGGAGGCTTGACAAGAGAGTCAGGATGGCTGCTTATAGGGCACTTGAGCAAACACCGTCTGTGAGAGAAAAGGTGTATTTTGTGGCACAGAACAGTGAGCTGTTGGCCATTACAAAAGCCAATAATAACTGTCAATTTTCAAGGCAGAGAAGAAAAGAAAGGGATAGGAATCAAAGTTAGAGAGATCTGTGGCTTTGGCTACTGATGGTCCTTGGATGTAGCTATGGTCTGAATGTATGTGAAACCTCAACTCCCTATCAACAAGTCTTTATATTCCCAGTGTGAAGGTATGAGGTAAAACCTTTAGGATGTGACAAGACTGTGAAGGTATGCTCTCACAAATAGGACTTGTGCTACTATGAAAAGTGTTTCTGAGAAACCTTCTGAATCACCACTGCTGGAGGAGACAGAGAGAAGAGGCGGCAGCCAGAAGGGCCTTGGCAAGCTGTCTTGATCCATTAGGGTAACACACCACCATGAACTACAAACAGAAACTTACTCCTCTCAATTCTAGAGACTGGGAAGGAAAAGATCAAGGCAGGTTCATTTTTCATGAGTGACTGTTTTCTAGTTTACAAACAATGCCTTCTACCCATCCTCCCTGAATGGGACAGGAAAGGCAGCTAGCTCCCTGTAGCCCTTTTTATAAGGGCTATCATTCCATTGATAGGGCTGTTATATAATGATCTCCTCCCAGGGGCCCCACTTCCTAATGCCATCACATTTGGGCTTGTGCGTGTTGACCGGACACAAACAACCTGAACAGAGGAGGAGGCACAAACAGAGCTTTAGTATATTGCAGGTTTAAGAGAACAAGCAAAGACTCTTGCAAACAGAATGGAGGGGTCAAGGTTTTACACTGGGAATGTATTTGTGTGGGACAGTTGGGAGAGAGGCCAGTCTAGACATAGACTGTAGAGTAGGCATCCTTAAAGCAGATGAGAATGGTGGACTTGTAGAAGACTCATGGAGGGGAAGGAGGTGCTATTGGTGCTGATAGATATGTAAATTCAAAATGTTTCTAATTTTCCAGAGAAAATGCATAACTATCATATAATAGTACATCTCTTTTGATGTATCCAGAAATTACTAATGTGTGTGTATGTATGTACGTGAATGCGCATAGAGGGAGGGCACAAAGGACAGCCTTGAATGTCTATCAATCAATCTCTGATTTTATTGTATTTTAAGACAGAAATCCAGTCTCATTGAACATGTAGATCATCTGTTTGATTAAAATAATTGATAACCTGCAAGATGCAGGGTTCCTTTTGCCCCTGTCTATTTATCTCTGGGATTATGGATCACACCTCTAGTGATATATACTTGATACATGGTCTCACTATGTAGCTCTGGCTGTCCTGGAACTCACTGTGTAGAACAGGATGACCTTAAACTCACAGAGATCCTCCTGCCTCTGCCTCCTGAGTGTTGGTATTAAAGATGCATGGCATCACTCTGGCTCTGATTTTTTTTCCGACATGCGTGATGAGGATGGAATCCAAGTCTTCACACTTGTGGGGTGAGCACTTTACAGACTGAGTCACATTCCCAGTTCTCACGGTCAGCTTTTTAAGACCAATACTCTGATGTGTTCATTTTTCAGTTGGATAAACTTGTGATCAACTAAATTTTATGCTAGTCAGAAGAAATTAAAAAAATCAGCCTCGCTTGCTTCTTTATTATTCTGCCCATCACTGGACTACAAGCATTACCTAGAAAATGTGTATTAATGTGTTTTCTTAGTATACCGAGGTTTTTACCAGTCCTGTTAGCCATATGCGATATGTAGCTAACAACTGTGCCCAGGGGCAGGCAGCTGGCACCACACTCTCACAGTGCCGAGTGGGCACATCCTCTCAATGGCCTCCCATTGGGTGAGGTGAAGGATGATTTTCTTTGTTTTTGCTTCAGCGGAACAAGAGGCGTGTTCCTAAATAAACACATCCCAGTGCCCTTACATAATTATGAATGCATGACTTGTTCCCATCAGTGCGTTTGGAGTTCCCTTAAGATAGTCTCTTGAAATTTCAGGTCCCTAGAGGCAGCATTAACACTGAGTGACAAGGTTTCTGAGTGGGTAGTGACATGTACCACCAATCCTGACAGCCTGAGCTAGCTGAGACCCACAAGTTAGAAGGCAATAGAGATTCCCGAGCGCTGCCCTCTGACGTCCCCATGAGTACCATGGCGTGTGTGCAGCCACATACATATACATGCACACAAATACATAAGCCTTCTGATGTACCTCAGATGGACTTGTCTGCTTTCTCCAGGCCCTTCCATAATAGAAAGACTAATATTTCTCCCATATTTTGGTTTTAAAATCGAGGACTACTGGTGTGTGTGTATGGGGGGCAGAGTTGTCCAGAGCCATATAGAGGGTAAGTTGCTGGGCCTGGCTCAAAGCATGCTCAAACGTAAATGTTTTGTGGCCTGCTGTAAACATCTACCACATTCAGTCCTCTCATTAGGGTTTTCTTGGATGAAGAAGTTGAAAATTTAGTAGGAAATGTGAAAGAATTCAACCTGCATGCTTGTCTCTATAGTGATAGGAAGGAAGATTTGTCCAAGGTGAAGCTGAGCAGAGCAAACCATGGAAGGAGAGGGCAGGTGTGCTGTGCAAATGTTCTGGGTGATGAAGCAGTGGCCAATTTTGTGCATTTTGTTTTAGCCTCTACACTTCTTCTACTGCCAGATTAAATTATGACCAGAGCCAAGACCTCCTTAGTGCTGGCTAAACGACTAGCTGGAAGAAGCCACACACACAAAGCTCTATTGTCCAGAGGAGTGGGTGGCAAGCCTCTGCTTTAACCTCACAAGTGTCTTGGGACCATTTGTCATAGCACCTGTGTGTTCCACACTCTAGCTGACATGGGTTACAGTCATCTGCTGTCTGCTGGTCCTCACCAACTTAATAATCCTTTGGACTATGGGAGTAACTGAAAACAGAGCACTCCTCATCCACTCTTCGGGGCCCTGATTCTATCTTCAAGTGCATCTAGAATGTAGTTAAGACAAAGCTTTGGGAACTATGTGCCATTGCTCAAAGTTTTTCCTGGTTTTACAAAATTCTTAGTTTCAATTCTCTCTGTAGGATCTGACTATCCCTGGAATCTTCAGTCTCTTGAAAATTTTCCTCTCTATATATCTTCCCACAGTTGCCCCCCATCATGTCATAATTTCTACTCTTCAGTGACATGTTTCATGAGCAACTCCTTAAAAAATGTATGCATATGTATTCCTTAAAATTTATAATTTCAAAATTATTAAATATACAAAATACCATTTTTTCTCCTTTACTTTTTGAGGTAATTTAATTAACAACATTTCCCCCTTCCCTTTCCACCCTTCAAATCCTTATATGCCTTTCCCTACTTTCCTTCACATTCATAGCCTTGTTCTGACTTGTTATTGCATGTATAGATGCCTATTGTTCCTAAATATAACCTGTTCAATCTGTATAGTGCTACTTGTATTACGTTCTCAGGGCTGACCACTTGGCGCCAAACAATCAATTGGTATGCTTTTCTCTGGAGAAGGCCAACTCTCCCATTCCCATCCTCCCTTGCTTGCTTATAGTTCTTTGTGTAGGGTTGAGGCCTCCTCATGGGCTCCTTTCTGCCCAGTCTGGCATGCTCAGCTCATTGGTGTCACACTCGTCCATCTCACATTTGGGAAAGTCATGTTGGTGGGAATCTATGGGTGTAGCTTCTGATTCTATGAGGAGACACAATCTCACAGAAAACTCCCTGCTGTTCTGACCCTTACAACCTCTCCACCCTCTCTTCTGCCATGTTCCCGGAGCCTTAGAGGCAGGAGTGTTTCGTAGGTGTTTCTGTTGTGACTGAACTCCACAACTCTGCATTTTTTTTAGTTACGGAAAGTTGGCCTTAGCTTAGGCTTGTTCCCATATAGCTTAAATTAACCTATTTCTATTAATCTACATTCTGCCACGTGGCTCTTTCCCTCTCCTCCATTCTGTATGACTCTCTCCATGTCTCACTGGCTTAATCCTTCTCTTCTTCCTGGAGTTCCCAGAGTTCCTCTCTCTGCCCAGAAGTCTTGCCTAACCTCTCCTGCCTAGCTATTGGCCATTCAGCTTTTTAGTAAACCAATCACAATGATACATCTTTACACAGTGTACAAATGTCCAGCAATGTTTCCCCCTTTTGTCTAAATAAAAAGGAAAGGGTTTAATTCTAACACAGTAAAAATATATACAATAAGAACAATTATCAAGGAAGAACTGCATTCACAATGTCAGGTCCATCTATATTTGGCAAATTCATACATTATCTATTAATCTATTATCTATTATCTATCCTATTTTGGTGATTCCAAAATTTTATACCTAAACCAGTTATAATTTTCTTTGTTACTAAATTCAGAAAAGAAATTTACAAAAGAGATGTAAAGTTTATAAGGTTGATAGACATAAAAGCTTAAGTTGTTTATCTAAGAAAATGTTTTATGGTCTAAAAGGATATTTTTAGGTTGGTAACACAAATGTGCATTTTGATTGGTTGTGGTTTTCTGTAGTGTTGTGTCTGTTACAGGGAGAAGTTACCTTGATGAGTGTTGAAGACTACACTTATCTGTGGGTATAAGGACAAATGTTTATAGATTGTTATTGGTGATATTCTGGTGTAGTTAAGTAGTGGTTGTAGGTTTTCCTCAAATAAACATGACTTCACTAGTACTGAGTAGATAGCTAGGTTTCTAGTGCCAGTCATGGTCTCTCTCTTCCTGAGAGGGTCTTAAGTCCAATTAGAGAGCTGCTGGTTACCACCACTACTGAACCTTTAGGGTTATCGTGCCACACCAGTGTTGATGTGGTTCATAGGCATCAAGTTGGGTAGGACTGTTGTTGCCTCCCTCCTTTGGAAGCTTGCATGGCACCTTCTGGTACCCTGAAAGCTAGTCCTGGGGAGGAGGTTGACAGAAGAGTTCCAGCTTAGGGATCTGTAAACATTGTGTCTAAAGTGCATGATGCTTTCAGCATAGGTACTTACTTTCCACTTCTGGGGGTAAGCCAAAGTATAAAATATACAAGACATTCATTTTTAACTCCAATGTGCCAATTGACCCTCCCAGAATGCTTTTATTGCATGCAGTAGGTGAACTTTTGGCCACCAAATCATAGGTGCAATCAAATGATGATTTGAGCAAATCAGACCACAAGTAAACATCTGATTACCACCTTGATTCCATAACAAAATTAAGGCACTCACAAATGAATGCACTTCCAGCACGATACTGTCATCTAGAGAACAAGGAAGATAAAATCAATCTAAGATATAGGCATATAGATATAGATGGGAATTCCACTAGTTTTGGCAAGATGGGTGACTTGCATGCGACGAGTTTTTAATGACTGGAGAAATATTGATGTGTGCATGTGTCTGAATCTGTATCTATCTATCTATCTATCTATCTATCTATCTATCTATCTATCTATCTATCTATCCATCCATCCATCTATCTATCTATCCATCCATCTATTTGTAGACCTATGTGTGTGTCTATATGTGTTGCTTTGCCTATTTGTGTATTTGCATATGTGTGTGTGTGTGTGTGTATGAGACAACTATTGACTTACAAACTGTTAAATATGATCAGCATCATTTTAATTTTTATCTATCACTTTAAATCTATGTCATCAACAGAACCATAAAACAAGTTATCATTTATGAAGTTAGCCTATGTTCATGGTGTAAATGCTCCTACCTTGGTTCATTCTACAATTCCATGTGAAACTATTTAATGTGGAATTGGGAAAGGAAATACAGTGAGTAACATGATGTGTGGTATTTTCACCACTGAACACAGCAGAAATCATATAAGGATCACAGACAGAAGTGGATTCTAGAAATATAATTGGAGAGTGAGTGTTAAGTATTTATTACCTTTGTTCTTAATATAATTTATTTAATTGCAGCTGAACATGTTGCTAAATATATTACAAACATATTTAATTATCATCATTTTTAAATGATGGTGCTTGACATCTGGCTTGCAGAATGGCTGAGAATTTAACCATGGCCTCTTGTAAGGCATTTGCAGCTGATGTAAAGCTTCATGTCTCTACAGGATCCATGTGCTTGGAATTCCTTCCTTACCCTTTTGCTAGTTAGCTGCCCTTCATATTTCACTGAAGAGCCTGGTTGCTCAGGGACAGGTCCCCTGATTCTCTGGGCCGTTCCACTTGTCCCTTTTTTCTCTTCCGGGATTCAAATCATTCTTAGATGATCAAGTCAACTTACATTTTGATACTTCAGCATTCATGGACAACATTTACATATATTCCCACATCTGTGATTCAGTTATGTGCTGGAAAGAGCTGTATCATGTCCTTCATGAAGCTGAGAAAATATACAGACATTTACTCAACTGTTCTGCCCAAGTGGGAGATACAGGGAGGATACTGAATTCCTGGTTTCTGAGTCTCAGAAAAGGTTTCAATTTTAGGGCAAACATATGCTGTGGTGAGGCTACAAAAGAATCATAGGATGAATGTCATAAGAGAGAACGTTGCTTTGCAAATGCATGGCAATTTAAGTGCTGATTAGCAATGATTACTATTAAGTAAATGCTGTACGAACTGTAAAATGCTAGTTTGTCATAGACCATTTTCTCTCTTTTTAAAATTCCTACTAGAATGGTAACTTCTCATCCCATATAAAAGAGAGACTTCCTGTATGTGACATTGTGAAAGGAAAAACACTTCAGTCTTTAGGCAGCCTGGAACTTTCCTCCTATCTCAGAGTTTTCTCTTTCCTTACACACTCTCAGGTACCATATGCCTCATGCCATGATTTGATCATTACTCATGTTCTCTAGCAAGAACTGGAGAAACTTCCCTCTCATGGCTCCTCTGTCAGTCCAAAGCTAGGTCACCTGATGGTTGGTCTTCTGAGCAACGCCTACATCCTGTAGCTACTTCTTTGACAGGAAGCTGTAAATGGGCAGCTCAGGCTTCCGGACTTTGGAAATAACTGAAGATCTGGAGCAGTGTGGCTCCCATCCATGTTGCTTGACTTCAGAACTGCCCGGTAACCCTGGATCTACTTAGGTATTTTTACCCAGAAAGATTTATTTCTGGTTGCCCCGATATTTTTTACTAGGTACAGAAATATCAGCTAATCATTTAGGCTTCTGTCATTTGATTTTCCTAATGATTGAAAAGGGAGCAGTAGGATCCAGGACGCCAAGCCTTCATGAACATTGTTACAATCACAGGACGTGGCACTTGAGCACCCCTGGCTCAGACATAATATTTCTTGGGTACTCAGAAATGCCCTGTTATTCCCTTAGAGGAAATTTTTTTTTCCAGAGCTCATTTGTGTCATTAAAAGGGGATTTTATGCCAGCCACTAGACATAAGAGAACAAACAAACAAACCTATAAACATGAGGAGTTTAACCATAAATGCAGTTTTTATTTTCTGAGGGTGGAGTCTTTATCCTCAGATCCCTGTTGGTGGTGTGGCACTTCTGGGTAAAATCAGGCTATGGTAGCAAACATGTTAGGGAGATGGTAGGGTGGGCAGGCAAAGAGTTTAGACCTTAGTGACAGACTCCTGGGTTTGACTTCTGGCTTAGACCCTCATTTGTTGTGTGATGCTCTACAAGTTTAGCCTCTACGGGCTCCTACTGTTATCGTGGTAGGCAGGATTATGGCTTAATGACTAGCTCTTAGGGTTACTAGGAGTCAAGAATGTTGAACAAGAGATGCCTGTAAAGGTAACTGACTTTACTGAAAAAACCCTGTGATTGTCCCACCCTGTAGTTTGTTCAACAAGGGTCCAATTGGGTGTGGGCCAGCAGGCGCATGACAGCATTGCCTTATGGCTCATATGTTTGATTGGTTGGTCATCCAGGAGTGGCACTACTTGGGAGGGATTAATGGGTGTGGCCATGTTGGAGGAAGCATGTCACTGGGGGTAGAGGTTTGAGGTGTGAAGGACCCATTCTTCTAAAGAGGAAATCCCTGCAGAAATGTAGCAATCTCCTGTGAAAAGTTGTTATTTTTTCTGCTCAGACCTCCTAAGGAAACATCTCAGCAAAGGTTTTTTTCTGCTCAGCACCCCACCACCGCCAAAGGGAATATCTCAGCAAAGTTTTCTTTTTTTTTTTTTTTTTCTGCTCAGTCCCCCTAAGGGAATGTCACAGCAAAGTTTCTTTTGTTCTGCACCCAAGAAGAAGATCTTCACCCAAAATTATTTTAAGAGAGAGATTTATTTGGGAAGGAGGAGTCCAGGAGAGTGGCTGCCTCTGCCAGGATGGAGAAGGACAGCCCACAACTGAACCAGCAGAGGAGGTTATATAGAGCTTCTTTTTTTTTTTGGTTTTTCGAGACAGGGTTTCTCTGTGTAGCTTTGCGCCTTTCCTGGAGCTCACTTGGTAGCCCAGGCTGGCCTCGAACTCACAGAGATCCACCTGGCTCTGCCTCCCGAGTGCTGGGATTAAAGGCGTGCGCCACCACCGCCCGGCCCTATATAGAGCTTCTTAAAGGTGGAGTTTCTCCAGGGAGCAGATTTTTTGCTCAGGGATTGGTTAGTGTTCCTGCTCATGGATTGGTTGGTTTTGTTGGTCAGGGGCAGAGTTGACTCTGGTTTCAGGGCCAAACTGTGTTTCTTTCACTGGTCCTTTTTAGCCTTTGGCTCTAGTTTTAGGGCCAGGACATATTTCTTTCACTGGTTCTGGTTCTAGGGTCAGAGTGTGTTTCCTTGGCTCTGGTTTCAGCGTCAGCGTGTGTTTCCTAGGTTCTAGATTCAGGGCTAAAGTGTTTCTTTCACTAGCTTGGGTTTCAGGGCCAGGGTGGGTTTCTTTGGCCTGCCCTTTTACCCTGCAGTATCCACTAGAGTTCTCCTTGGAACGTATTTTAGAGAACTCTCATCTGTGTGGTTTCCTCCACCATCAGAAAGAGACCCAGCCACATAGACTTTTCTTAGGAGTAAATCCTCAGTGAAGTAGAGCCGCATCCTCACATTCTCCTTGGCTCTCACCATCCACCCCTATAGTCCAGTACACTCCTAGTTTAGAGGCTACATTGCAACAGTGGTGATAACAGTAGGGAAACATGAAGAAGCAAACTCACTTCCACCCTAACTGCCTTGCTGGCTGTGTGAAGGCTTTGTGAAGTCTAAAAAAGTGATGGCTGCAAGCTTCTAAGTGTGTTGTTTCCATTGTTAAATCCAAATATTCAATCATGGTACTCCTTCACGAATTCAGCTACCTCCAACACTGAAAATTTACTGATTTTTATTTCAAAACCTGAAGTCATCACATGTTGTTATGTCCACCGGGATACCACACTGTATTCCAGAAACAGGTACAACTAACTAGTGTTCAGGTTTGAATGGGATGTGCTTGCTGCAGGCTGAAGTTGCTTTCAGGCTGACGATGCTGTTTGGGGAGGTTGTGGAATCTTCCTTTAAATGTTCAGCTTCCTAAGTGTGGTTGCAACGTGACCAGTTGCCTCAGGTTCCTGCAACCAGACCTTTTCTTCCTTGAGTGGGTGACATCCCCTCAAGTTGAAAGCTGTATCAAATGTCTCCTTCATTAAGCTGCTTCTTGTCCTGAGTTTGTTACAACAACAAGCAAAGCAGTGAATGCAACTAACAAGCGTTAATTTTAAATGCTCTCATGAACACACCAAGAGAAGAGTGATCGCAACTGATCACCAAGAGATGAGATTGCTGTGGAGGGGAAGAGGGTATTAGGAACAACCGACCTCAGGTATAAGATATAGTAAGTACTCCAGGCTCATCTGCATTCTTGTCTGGCTGCACATTTCTGGAAAGCAGGGGCCAGGTCTGAGGCTATCTCTGTGTCCCCATGACAGAGTGGCGAAGGATTTGTCTCAAAGTGATTGATTAGGTAGTTGTGGGAGGAATCAATACACTAGTGGAACGTTATACTTACTCAGCTAATGTAATGAGTGCATTCTATTTATGAGGAACCAGGGGTGAGGAAGGAAGGAAGCAAGGAAGGAAGGGTTGGAGGGAGGAGAATATGAGGGGCTGTAGCTAGGACATAGCCTTCCCTCTGTCCAGTCCCATCTGCAGGTTTAATATAGCCTCTGGACCTTAGAAGAGCAAGGTTGGTTCCGAGATCTTTAAAAATGTTAGTGGCTGTAGTTAGGACCAAGGAAGCATTGGGAATTATATCTATGATGGACCAGTCTCTCAAGAGCAGTGAGTTTGTACTTGATACCCACCCCTGGTCCCTCAAGAAGTATACTTGTCCTCCTGTCCTCTCCTTGACAAGTCAGCAACTTTCATGTGCAAATAATTCCAGTACTTCCCCAGTAAAATCCGTTCTTAATGCAAATAAATTAATGTAAGCAGTATGACCTACACACACACACACACACACACACACACACGCACACACACACACTTATTAAATGAGAATACTTAACATTTTACTTATTAAATGAGAATATTTAAATAGTAGCTAGATAAGCTTTCTTTTTAGCTTCCATTTAATTTAGAAATGTTCAAACTATGAAGATTTACTGGAAAGACCTTGGGTTCCTGCAGATCCTTGGAAAATCCACACAGAGCAGAGGCTGCTCTGTAAACTTGGCTTCCTTTATAATTATAGATGTATCACAGCAGAATACATACAGGTTGAAACTTCACATGCAACAAAGCCCAGAGTCCCTTAATGTGCTTTAGGATTTTCCCCTCTCATGTATCACAGTTCTTTAATAATATTTTATCCTAGAAAATGATTCTGTGGGTGTGTGTTTCATGTGTATAGTTTGTGTGTTTGTGTGTGCACCTGGACTGTGTATGGTGTCTGTGCTTGTGTGATGGGTAGCTGTGTGTGTGTTTATGTAAAGACTATGTATGTTTTGCATGATGAATATGTGATTTATGTGGGATGTGTGTCTGCGTTGAGTACATATTGAGTACATGTGGTTTTCAAGTGTTTGTGGTCTGTGTATTTGCGTGTGCCTGATCCGTGTATATCTGAATGTGTGTGTTGTTTGAGTCTCTGAACGTGTGTGGTATGTGTACGCCTGCGTGTGTGTGATCTGTACATGTCTGTGGTATGTGTAAGGTGTATGACACTTAATGACCGGGTCTGAATTTTTACTTTTACCATCTATGAACTATTGCCCAACACTCAGTGTGTTCATTTTATGTAGCCAGGTTTTGAAAGAGACACATGCAATACGTTATGCCGTAATCTCTTGGGTCACAAGTGCAGCTGGAGTGAGGAGGAGGGTACCCATGCTGCAGGGGAGGGGACTGATGTGCAGTTAATAGGGCTCCGATGCAATGAGGGAGGCAGCACCTGGGTGGGGCTGGGGGAGGAGAAGAGCTTGGTGGCTTCTCTGCCCTGTGGAGGTCGAGCCAACCCTGCTGCATTTGGAAAGTACTTCCAGAAGCCCCCAAGCAGGGGAGCTGGGTCCCGGCACAGCGACCTGATTGGTGGAGTATGTAGATAAGCAGAAATGCACAATCTCTGCCTCCGAGAAGCCAGCCTGCATAGATAACATCCCAATTCCACAGAGATGCTCCTCTGCTATATTTGGTTACCTTTTAAAAGCCTTTCATCTCCACAGTTTTACAAGGGGGGAAATTGACTTTATTTAAAAGACTCTTGCTTAATATTCCTTTAAAAATTGTGAGTCCTCAGATGGGTCCTATAAAATACATCAATAAATGTAACGATTTTAGTGATAAGAAGAAAAAAATCATGTGTAAAAAATAGGACAGGGTGACTTTCAGTTGTGATTTGTTAATGAAAAACATATACATGATACAAACATGATACATGGTTGGTATTAGATGGGGCCACATACAAAGCTCATTTCAATAACCAAAGCAGATTTGTGGGGTGATTTGTTATGTTGATGATTCCAGAGAGATCTGAGAAGGCTGATGGGTCAACTTCCACCTGTCTGGAAGGCTGCTGTGGTCTGTAGTCCTGGGTCCATGGCCCTGGGCCCTGCTTCAACCTCATGCTCACTCCAGGCGCCGGGTTGGGCCTTTTCCCAGGATCCCAATGGTTTGCAGGAAGCAGGGGTGCCTCCTCCCAACCGTCTACTGTAGCTGCAGGGTGAGGGTATCGACCCAGGCACTGGTCACCATGTGTGTCCTCAGTGGGGGAAATGTCAGGACGACTGCCAGCCATGATCAAAGCTGGGAGAGAGCTGCCCCTCTGACTGCTGATAAACAGCACCCAGGGCCACTTGTGTGAGTCAGCTGGCTCAGGACATGTAAACCGAAACACACACCAAGTGAGACGGTCCTCTCATTCGATGGCCCCGGTGCACTTTATGCGGCCCTAGAGCACTGTGTTGATTTTTAAACACTTTTCTTTTGTTGTTGCTTCATGGCCTGTTGTTTTATTTTTAAATTTAAACACATTTTAACTGACAAAGTCATAAAAAGCCGTACCTTTTAATGGGCTCTCAGTGACATTCTATGCAAGTTCTCTTTGGGTGCTTTGCACCTGGTTTAAAAGTCTTGTCTCCTGAAACATTTATTTGGTTATGGCAGAAACTTTCAAATCCTTTCTCCTAAAGTTTTGAAATGCATAGCCTTCTATCATATATATATATATATATATATGTATGTATATAGTCACCTACTATGTGATAACCCCTGCTCCCATTTAACTGTGTGTGTGTATGTGTCTGTGTGTATATATATATATATATATATATATATATATATATATATAGTCACCTACTATGGGAGACCCCTGCTCCTATTTAACTGTGACAGCCCCCGTATTGGGGACATGAGCTAGGTGGTCAAATCTTAACCAATCAGGAAATAGTGAGACAGGGATGCAGGAATCATCCTGCCTTCTCCTTCCCCCCTTTCATTCTGTGTGAGACTCTGGCTGGTGGGTTAGGCCACCCACATTCTGGACAAGTCTTCCCGCCACAGTTAAACCTCCCTCCCTCCCTCCCTGGAAACACCCAAATATGTCCCTCCTTGATGATGCTGAATTCCAGTCCAGTTGACAGTGAAGACTGACCAATTTCTCCCCACCCCTTTCTTCCCTACTCTCCCCAGCCTCTGCTCTCCTTTCAACCCCTAGGTGTGAGCAACGTTTTTAGCATCTACAGTCCTGTTTGAAGGTGAGGTATCATCTTTGAAGGGAGGATGGAAGGCAGACAGGGAGGAAATGGAAGTGAAGCAGCCTATATGTTGATCGGTACGGAAGAAAATGCCTTAGGCAGGGCAGGCTGGGGCAAACACCATGTGAATATTTAATCATATGATCTCTAGGAAAACACTGCTGGTACAACCATCTATTTTCTCTGGCAGGGATGAGATCAGAGCTATAGAATCTGAGGGGAGAAATTTGCATGTTTCTACGTTGTTCTCTTCCTTGTGCACAGTAAGCCTGTGGTTCCAATTACCGGTAGCTCTGCGGTGTCATAGTTGGCACACCGAAAGAGCCTCTGTTTTGAATTCAATATAGGTAAATACATGTAGGGGCAAGATTGAAGAGACTGAATCCATGGGATCCTGCGGCAGGTGCAGTTCTGGGTTCCGATGTTTTGTTGTAGGGAGTCTAGTTCACCTCTTATATTCACCTAAACAGCAGATTGATTTTGGTCGGGGGCGTGCTCAGCTCAGACGTATTCTCAGGACCTCAGGCAAGGCAAACTTCTAACCACAGGTACTTCAAGTCTGTGTTTTATATAACGGGTCAGTGTCCAAACCACTTAATCATGTGATAAGCAAAGGAAGGATGGATGGGACTATTTAAGCAGGCATTGTAAAAGGCCTGCCTCCCCATGCCCAACCTTCCAGAGGCAGCCTGAAGAATTGCTGCATCATTTACTGGGATTCATTCATTTTCAACCTTAGGACTCTCAGGTGCATTTGGTCACTTCTTTGGTTTGGGGTCTCAGGTAACTGAGATTTCTGTCTGTATACCCTCTTCCTCCAAGGAGGCAGGTTTGGGGTAATGGGTGGTTTTTCATTTTTCCTTTAAGGAGCACACTGTGGATCTTTAATGCTTTTCCTTGAAGGCTGCGTCTGAGCTGGCCATTCTGTGCTCTAGGTTTCTGTGGACTAGCCTTTCCTTAATTAATGGTTTGGGATGTGTGTGTGTGTGTGTGTGTGTGTGTGTGTGTGTGTGTGTGTGTGTGTTTTCATGTTGTGCAGGTCCACAAGTACGTGGGGATGCGTATACCCATTTGTGTGAGCTTATGGGTAGAGGTCATAGGTCAAGCTTAGGTGTCATTTCTTAGGAGGTGTCCACTTCTTCCTGATTTGAGATGGAGATTTCTTACTGGCCTAGAATTCACCAAGTAGGCTAGACTGCCAGGTTAGGGAATCCCAAGGATCCGTTTGACTGGACCTTCTCAGCATTGGGGTTACAAGCATGTGCCACTATGCCTGGTAGTTCTTTGTGGATTCCAGGGATTCAAACTAGATCCCCATGCATGTGCAGCAAATACTCCACCCAGTTATTACACTTACCCTCGATCCTTTCAGCAATCCCTGTCTGACCACAGCCCACTGTTGAAAAGGCTTCTTGGACCAAGTCTGAAAGCAGAGCTGAGCTGTGGCTATAGGTATAAATGTTTAGAAGGCACTTTAGCTGCATGTGCATTGGGCTAAACATCAGCAGCAGGCTCCCCTATAGAGCCTGTGGCCTCTATGTGCATAGGCTTTGGCCATTGTCATCTGAGACCTGGGCTACATCCTAAAAGGAAGAAGTGTTTTAAATCACAAATACCTTGAAGAAAGGATCAACTCCCACTCTACCACACAAGGGTGTTTATTTTTCCCTTTTATATAAAAGCATTCATTATGCATAAGTCTGCTCATTTTTCAAAGTTAGCATTCGTGACACGGTCATTATTGAATTTTTAAGTATGCGTGAATTTTACAGATAACTGGCTCCGCTTTATGGCTTTTGAATAAGGTTATAATTCTGGGATTGTGATTTTGGGTCATTTTCCTTTTATTTCTTCCAATAAAGGAGGCTTTTAAGTCTATAGGGAGCTATCGCTTTGACTAATCTGCAAGGGCAGTTCTGGGCTTTTTACTCCAATGAGAGCCTTAAGAAGGAGGGCCCAACTGAGAGCAATAGAGTCTCCACAGTGGAGGGAGGCATGTTCTGATCTCTGAAAAGATTCTGCCTCTTGTCTCCTCTGAATTTTCTCTATATTGAGCGCATTGTTTGCCATTAATCTGTCTCATCATCTGTCAATTACGCACAGAGTTGAGGGTTTGAAAATAGGAAAGAAAGGGTTCTGAATGTGCAGTAAACTCCGGGAGACTGTGACCATGCTAAGTTGTTTCAGCTATCCTGTTGTGCCTCGTAGGGTCAAGCCATGCCCTGTTCTAAGTTACTGTACAATGTGACTTCCAAGACATCAAGTGACTCCATCTGGCAGAACACAGTTTGCTCCATTCTGATTGGAATTACCCAGGCTGCAATTATGCTACAACCTGTTTGTGCCAGAGAAGAGAGAAGCCAGCAGCTGCCCAGCATGGACCATGATGCACAGACTGATAAGTCTTTTCTCCATAAAAGCTGGATATTACCACTGAGTAACTTAGTCACAATAAATCAGCATTTATAAAACTGTATCAGGAGAAAGGTATTTGATTCATCAAACAGCCCAAATTCCCTCACCTATACCATATAAGACCAAGTATGTCTTAAGGTTAAGGCTCATTAGCCCTCGCCACCCATCATCATGCCTTCTGGTGTACAAACCTCAGGAGCCATAGGTGACAACCGGCTGCCACCAGGTCTTTGGCTCAGCAGAGCCTCTGTTGCTTTAGGAGATTAATTAGGATGGCACTTAACATCAGTCATCAGATCCAGTGATCTCGTGCCTTGACGCAGACTTGAGCCGTCTCTGCCTTGTCCTGGCACTGAGTCACTCTAATGTCTTTGTGAGGAGGTTGTTGTTAGCTGGTCTCCACACCTGCTGGGCCTCTTCTTACATCGGCTCTGCCCTTGGTTCTTTAAGTCTATGGTCCCTTTTAATCACCATTCTGCAACTAGCAAATCATTGTGTGAAATGTGATGAGTGGTCAAGAAATGATGCCAGGAAAGAGTGGAATCAAAGAAGCAGTGATTGCCCAAGGTCACACCACTGGGTAAAGTCAGAAGGACTTCTCTAACAACAGCTAGGGAGCTGACGTGACTTGTGATTTGTTATTATTGCACAATCTCTGACAGTGGCAAGGGGCACACACCCACTTCCGACACACTCTGCTCAGGAAACTTGGCGAATGTTGAAGTGCTTAGATGGCGATCTTCATTTAACAGCACTATGACATGCACTAAAAAGACACCCCCCCCCCCCCGCCATACTACCTGGAGAGTGGGTGAAAAATGGCTTAAGGAGGCAGGATCGATTTATTTCCCGTGGTCAGTCGAGTGGACTTGCCTGCTCATTTTCAGAGTCCAAGAAGAGATTTGAAGTTCAGAGAGGAAAAGCAGTTCCATGTCCCATTCCTGGTGTAATCACAAGCCTTCTTCTGGTCACTGGGAGCCGTGTAATTTTGGAGGCTTATTATGAATCATGTGTTTATCTATTTATGTATGTGTATGCAGACAGGTGCACATGGTAGCCAGAGGTCAAGCTTGGGTGTCATTCCTTGGTCGTTTTCCATCTTGTTTGGGGGACAGTGTCTCTTGCTGGGGCCTGCGTCTTATCCATCAAGCAAGACTGACTGGGTTGTGCATCTACATGCACACAACTGTACACAAACATATGAATAAATACATAATTCGTACTTAGCCTCTGAAACTCTCTGTGTCTTCAGTGCTCAGATTACAATCAGGTCCTAAGCACTGCACAGCAAGCCCTGGACAGGTAGAGCCATCTCCCCAGGCTCTGGTTTTTCTTTACACAGTTTTAAGTCCTTTCCATCCAACCTCTGCTCATACAGGTCAGTGGGTGAGAGCCAGGTTTAGTAGCCACAGAAGACATTCTGGATTCCAAATACTCGGCATGTGAGCTCTTTTCTTTTGCTTCTGGGTTTGAATAAGTCTAACCAAGATATTTGCCATTTATACCCTTGAAGCCATTAGGTCAAGGTGGTGGTATTTTGTTTGTGATCTAACAAAAAAAGCTTGGCTGAAGACAGAATGTGGAGATAAGCCACTAGTTAGCCACAGAGGCCAGGCAGTGGTGACACACATCTTTAATCTCAGCACTGGGGGAGGGGGCAGAGGCAGATGGATCTCTGTGAGTTCAAGGTCTCCCTGGGCTACACAACATTGATCCTGTCTAAAAGAGAAAGCAAGCCTGGTGGTGGTGGCTCACACCTTTAATCCCAGCATTTGGGATCTCATGCCTTTGCTTCTAGTACTTGAGAGGCCCACATGCCTTTAATCCCAGCACTAGGGAGGTTGAAACAGGAAGTGATATGGCTGGGCAGAGAAAGAAATATACTGTGGGAGAAAAGGAACATAAGGAGGGAGAAGACAGGAGCTCAGCCTTTTCAGTCTGAGGATTCCTAGAGGTAAGAAGTCTCTCTAGTGGCTGGATGTTCTATTTCTCTGATCTTTCGACTTTCACCCTGATATCTGGCTTCAGGATTTTATTATTAAGAACCAATTAGAATTCGCACTACAGGCCAATGCATATCAAGATTCTCTTGATGAAGTTAACTGAGGAAGACACACTGTAAATGTGGGTGGTACCATTCCCTAGGCTGGAGTCCTGTACTGTGTAAAAAGAAAAAGAAGTGGCTGAAAAGAGCTCTCTCTCTCTCTCTTCCTCTTTCTCTCCCCCCTCTCTCTCTCTCTCCCTTTCTCTCCCTCTCCCCTTCTCTGCCTCTCCTCTCTGTTTCCTAACTGCAGATGTAACATGACCAGCTGCCCCATGCCCCTGATGCCATGCCTTAACTGCCATGATGGACTATACCCTCAAATTGTGAGCCAAAATAAATGCTTCCTTTCTTAAGAAGCTTAAGTGTCAAGATTTTATCACAGCAACAGAAAAAGTAACTCACACAGCACCAATCTGGAAATGACTTGTTTGACCCAAGAATTGGTAGCAAATGGCTTCTAGAACCACACATCACAGCTCATCGTGTCCTGGGTCAATCACAGAGTAACTTTTGGTGAGGAGTGGTGGCAGCTCTCCCACAATAACTTGTTGATCAGTCCTTGTTCCCACAAACCAGAGCAAATTTGTGAAGAAGGGGCAGCAAAGTTTTGGGAGGAAAGAAGAAATTTAATGGAAGGAGTGGAAGAAAAAAAATTAAGGAAAATTTCCAGACAACTGAACAAAACCATGAAGAGGTTGGTGATGGAAAAACTGATAACATTACAGGTCAGCCCTAAGGAGACACTGTTGGGGTGAGTGACAGGGTTCATTTCCATGCACAGAGGAGGGAAGGTCTGTGCAATCGCTCGACAGCACGTCTCAGAGGCACAAGCCAGCACTCTTTGAAACTCAAGAAAGCTCCATGCTGACTCAGATTATCATAATATGTCTGACACTGGGACAACAATTCTGAACATTCCCCAAGAAGAGGAAAAAGCTGCGTAAACACCCCTAGATTCTGAACACTATTAGAATTTACACCAGCAATAACAAAGAAAGACTATTGTGCTAGATTTATGGTCAACACCCAGCAAGAACATTTGTGAGGTATGCAGGCAGCATAAAACCATCTTCGGGCTTGCAAGGTGTTAAGGATTTACACAGTGGCATAAACCCTACAAAAGAAGCGTGCAGGCAAAGAAACAGGATGTTTCTAGTTTCTGGAGTGTCAGGACCCAAATGGTTAATTGCAATCTCTAGAACAAGGGTGAAGGGGGATTCCCCGGGCAATAGCCAGGCAGAGGGTGTTTCTCTTTAACACTCTGAGGAGGATGTGGTATGTCTGGAAGACTGAGAGAGGAGGAGGAAAGAAGGCTGGCACTGTGGAGTACCTTAGAGATAAAGGAGTCTGAGAAAACACAAAGAAAGAAACAGACCACATGGGTGAGAGTTCACCTCTAGCCTATTTACAAGGGTAGAAGCATCTCCTGCTCTGTTTCTCTCACTGACCATTGAGGAAAACTATGAAAGCATTCTAAAATTAAGAGGACTAGGGTGGTGTTGACATAATAGAGTGTGCTCCCCAGAACTGTTGGGAGTACTTTTCAATGTGGGCATCTTTCATATGCAAAACTTTATGTAGATATAGATATATTTACATATATCTGTATCTCTCTATATATATTGCAAAAACTTGTAATACTCTCCTGTATCATTTCAAATCTTTTACAATCTATGAGGTATATACTATTCTGGGTTGTGTCACTTTCTGGCTTATTTACAAGAGGAGACTAATGAAGTAAGGATTTATTGTCTGACAATTGGAGGGCACAGTCCATCACATCCGAGGAGACACGTCGACAGGTGTGAGATGCACATGGCATCCACAATCAGGAAGCAAGGAGAGTCGAATGCTGGTGCTCCCTTCAGTCTGCCCTTTCATCCAGGACCACAGACCATGGAGTAGTGCCACATACATTTAGGGTGGTTCTTCCTACATCAACAAAATAATCTGGAAACTCCCCCACAGGCATTCCCAAAGGTCTGCTTCCGTGGAAATTCTAAGACTCACCAAGTTGACGGTCAAGCTTAGGTGACAACTGATGGGCTAGAATCTGAAGCCCTTGGTGTAATCAATTGCTTAAGCTGTTGGTGGGTTCATAGGAAGATGGCGTTGTTGGGAGGGGTTGGAAAACTAGGCAATGCATTCTGATTGAAGGAACTTAGTTGATAGGAACACACTCTGCCCAGGTACTCTTCCTGTTTTGATTTTGTTTTTTCCCCTCTGGTTCTAGGAGCAACTTTGCTCCCCCAAGCCCTCTGGGTCCTTATGTTCTGACTCACTACAGGTTCAGAAACCTTGGGACTGTGAATCCAGCCTGTCCTTCTTTTAAATTGTCGCCACAGGTGTTTGTTACAATAATGGAAAGTCTGACCAATGCGCCTTCACTTTTACCTTAGGTGCTTGAGTATCTGTTAATATGTTTCCTTCAATAACCACGTGAAGATCTAAGAATTCAACAGTGTTTGGACTATTCTCACCCTCGCTGGTTCTCTTGCTTTACTCATTTGCTAAGGTCAATCTTCATATTCTTATGTCCAGCTCGAGCTTTGGAGTCCCCCCACGCTGCCTCCCACAAACGCTTTGCTTTCCTGCATCCCGTAGGTTGTCAGCTCAGGTCAGCAAACAGGGGGCAATTGTAGTTTCATCTTCCTTCTCTTGCTGCATCTTTAAGCTTCCTTAAAGCTGACTTTAAGGAAGTCAGACTGCACAAATGTCTGAAGTCTCCTGACGTGTCAGCATCCCACTGCATCCGCTGATCCCCATGAAAAGGACATGATCACCCTTTTCCCTTCGGATGCAACAGCTTCCTGCTCTGTCTTTCTGTCCCATCATCTCCTCAGCATCTTTGCCCCCTGCCTGCTGTGCTCCCCCCGAAATCTCACGTACACGTGAGCTCTTCACCAAGGTGTCCTCTACGGTGGCTGGCGCAGTTCAGCGTCGACGTCTCATCCTCAGTGTTGTGTACAATGACATTTATTTACTTTTCTTCTCGCTGGGACAAGATACCTCATGGAAGCAGCCTTAGGATTTATTTAGTTTCACCGCAAAACAAACAAACAAACAAAAAACAAAAAACAAAAAAAATGCCAGCTAACCAACCAACCAACCAACCAACCAACCAACCAACCAAACAAACAAACAAAAAACCATGGCAGTTGGGTCTCCAGCACTGGTGGTGGAAGCTTGTAGCCGTTAATCATAGCAAGGCATAAAAAGAAGTGAAAACAGAGTCCTAGGCTGGAACCCAATGATAGGCTACATCCCATAAACTAGCTCCTGATGGCCTTTTTGCCCCATCTAGGCTTCTCCTCTCAAATGTTCAATCATCTCCTAAAGCCACCAGCAGCTGAGGACTAAGTTCAAATGGGAGACATTTCTCAGTCAAACTGTAATGAGGCCCAGAAGATACGCCCATGCCTCAGCCCTCACTATATTGGGAAAGTGGTCTTTGTAGACATAGATAAGTTAAAGATGTTCAGATGAGATCATAATATCTATTTGATTCTAAACAAGTGTCCTTGTGAGTGACAGAAGAGAAGCCCCAGGGTCGGGTGTCTTAGTCTCTTTCCTATGACTGTAATAACATTCACACAATGGCAAAGGAAACTCACAACAAAGTATGTACGTGTGCTTACGACTTCAGAGAGTTGGAGTCCATCATGGCAGAACAAAGGCATGGTGGCAAGACCAGCCTAGAACTCACATCTCAAACCACAAGCAGGAGACAGAAAATGAAGAGAATGAAATGGCAAGAGGCTTTTGAAACATCAAACCCATCCCAAATGATGCATCTCCTCCAACAACGCCATGCCTCCCGATCCTTCCCAAACAGTTCCACCATCCGGGGCCCACATATTCAAAGATACAAGCCTATGGGGTTCATCATCGTTCACACCACCACACAGGGGGAAAGATGTGGAGCTTGAGGATGTCCAGCTCCAGTGAAAGCTGCTTGTCCTTGAGCATTTTCAGGGGATGCTCTGCTCTGCCCACACCAGGAGATTTCAGATTTCTGGTCTCTAGAACTGTAGGATAGTATTTTTTTTCCTGTTTAAGCTACAAGCTTCATGTTCACTTGCTACCACAGCCCCGAGAGATTGGCATCCCTGTTGTAGGATGCACTCACCAGTCAGTTTGTCTTAACAGGCTCTTTCCAGACTTTCCTTAGGTGCTCTCTAATTTTAAGTTTTAAAGATTTTCCTTCTCAGGATATTGCATCAATTCCACATGAGCATGCACTGTGTTCTGTCACCCCCTTTTCTTTTTCTGTGTGTACACACGCGTGTGCAAGTGTGTGTGTGCTAGCACATGGAGGGCAGAGGTCCACGTGGGGTGTATTACTTGATGGCTCTCCACCTGTCACTCTGAGACAGGGTCGTTCATGGAACCTGGACCTTCCTGGTGGGCTAGCCTGGGCAATGGGCTCTGGATATCCACTCGTTTCTGGCTCTCTAGCACTGGCATCCCAGGGGCAGTGCCAACGCATCTGGCTTTGAAAAAAAAATTTATGTGTATGAGTATTTTGCCTGCATGTAGGTCTGGGTACCATTTGCATCCAGTGCCTGCAGAGGTCAGAAGAGGGCATCAGAACCCCTGGAACTGGAGTTAGGGATGATTGTGAGCTGCCGTGTGGGTGCTGGGAACTGAAGCTGAGTCCTCTGGAAGAGCGGCACTGGG